>PVHY01009836.1:0-54379 GCA_004024945.1 Uropsilus gracilis
CCCGGGGTACCACAGACTCAAGCAATCCCCAGCCTCAGCTTCCCAGGTAGCTGGGATTACAGGCGCGCACCACCACGCCCAGCTATTTTTTTGGAACTAGGTCTCGCTACGAGCCCCAGGCGGGACTCGAACCGCGATCCCTAGCCCCGGCCGCTTCATAGGCTGAAGCTTACAAGCACGAGCCACCGTGCCCGGCCTTAGTCAAACTTTCTAGCAATGTTTATTGGCAGAAGCTTTGAATCTGTTGACAGCATCTATTCCAATCTCTTCCTAGTATACACACCGATACTATGGAGGCCAGATGGTAGGCATTTAATACTCAGTTTACAGCTATAAATTTTGAAGTTTCACCTATTAAATTCATCTACAAAATATTTGGAAATCAGATAGAGAACTCTGCTAGATAGAATCCTGCCTAGCATCTGCTGCCCCTGCTATTTCCTTTGGCTATCCCATGGTAGAATTTGCCTTCCATCCCCCATGCCCTATCCTGCCCAACAGCTATTTTGGAGATCTTAGTAACCATTTCCTGACTTTAAGGGCATCAGGAGGCAGCGTATGAACAAGCATTTATTTTGCTGCTGCATCCTAAATCAGAAAAAAAGAAAACATATTTAGGAGCTGGCAGCTGTACTAGCAGTTTTCTGTTTTACACAAGTCTCCTGGAACTGGCAGGAGTAGCATGCACTGTGGTAGTATTTTTCTGATTCTTCGGTGTTCTGGTAGTTACTAAGGCAGCTGGAACCAAAATGGAACTTCAGGCATCTTTCATTGAAAATTATCTTAGAGTGTGTTTCTAAAGTCCACACTATTTTTTCACAAACTAAATAAAACCATTATAATAGATCACATTTTGTTCAAAATATTGTGACTCATCTGTAAATGTAACTGGTTAATTCATGTTATTCCATATAATATGTCATATACAATCCAGATATTTCTTATACTTTATTTCACATTTTGAGATTCAAAAGTCAACAAAGAATAGCAGAGAAAATCTACACTACAACAAATGGGGTTGACAGATAAAAAAAATGTTCATCTCAAATAGCAAGAAGATCGTTAGACAGGATCGAATACTTTATATTTTAGTCTTAACTCTAGAGCAGGACAAAGATCTCTATATTTCTGAAAATATTCCTTATACTTGGTGGCATGTTTCCCACTGGTCATCTTGAGGACACTTGACATTTTTGAACTTCCTATTTTTCCCTTTTGGAAAATTAGTAATACTGAACACATATGGCAACTGGCAGAGTTTTAAAGAACAAGTACATTTGCAGATATATGTACTATGTCTGCCAGAGTAAAAGTGTTGTTTTGATGGTTCTGATGGCACTGGTCATGGTGATAATGATTCCTTGACTTTTGAACTATTTGCAAACACTAACCACAGTTTCTCCAAGTGAGAACCAATAGTATATAAAACTAAACCAAATGGCCTTCATTATTTTATTATCAATATTATATAGCATTAACTTTATTTGTGTATTCAAAAAAGGTCATCAAAAGATAGAGCATATTATAAAGTAGAATGGCTCAATCAAGATTTTATACTAGACAAAAACTGAGTGCTTGAAACATGCAAAGGGAATATGGAATATGCATATTCATAATTTTTTATTGTCTATGTGGCTATAAAATCTTAAATTGTTGTATACAATACAGTAGTGTGACCTATAGGCATAGTGCTTCCCAGCATAGCTGTAGAAGATTTTAATATTGCATAACTGCAACCCAGGTTGTGCCACATACAAGATTTCCTTATTTAAGCCTGAATAATATTACATGATGTGTATTTCACACTTTCTTTATCCCTTTTTCTGTGAAGGAGATCTAGGTAGTTTCCACATCTAAGTTATTCTAAATAATGTTATAAATATAATCCTTATTAAATAGAAAGATTTTTAAAGTTCTTTTTTATCAGAAAAAGTATAATTTTAAATACTAAATGTTTACATGAAAACATATAATTAAAACGTAGTCTTGCATTTAAAGAGATCTCATTTTTTTAGTCTGATTGCACATATATATGTGTGTATTTACATTATTGCATACCCCCACACTCCCCCACCACCTTGTCACCAGTGAACCATCATTTTCCCCCCCTATCTATAAAATTATCTTTATTCTTTAAATCACAACCTCAGTAAATGTTTTTTGGGATAATCCCCCCCCCTCCCTTCTGCTGCTGCCTCCATTCTCTCATATCCACTCTTTGTTGTTTCCTAGTCTGTGTAAATTCATTAGTCTCTTTCCTGTGGTAGTGTTTTCATTGGGTGAAGGACTGTGTTCTTGGAACCAGATGAACCTTGCTGGTAGGTTTTCAGTCTTAACTTTGCTTTGGGAAGCCAGTCTATTTATGTGTGGTCTTTCCATGCTTTCTCATTGGAGATTGCTTCTCCAATCCCATCTCTGTTATTTTGCTGCTTTGACTTATATCATCTTAATCTCTTGCTCCCATCCCTCCCTCTAATTTACACCTTCCCCCGCCCAAATCTATTCTTCAGTTCTGCTGACAGTTGTTTTACGTGTTCTTTTGGAGACTTCATTATTTTAAATGAATTTTATACTTTGAATTTCTTTATACTTTAAGTTTCTTTAACTTACAACCTTTCCATGATCTTAAGAGTGAAATTGTGATTTGTAACATGTCTTTGTATTTACATCATCTTATAGATTTATATTAATTTGACTTAAATAACCTTTTTTACATTGTGATGATGGTAATAACTTAATTTGCTATATGAAAATTATTAGTATGAATTCTTTATAGTACTCTTGTGGAAGCTATATTTAACCACTGATAAATTATCAATACATTGAATTGCTATTTTTAAAAAATTTATAGTAGCCTTAAAATTTTCAACCTAAAACATTTATATCTAACTTCTTACGTTGCCAACTGTCTTAGTATACATGCTCAGATAAAAATACCTGATTTCATTTGATTACTTTTTCTTAAATTCACAATAAAATGTTACTTTCACCATATAATCTGAATAATCACTAAATCTGGTTACATACCAGGGTTTCTCATGTGAATTATATATTAATAAACTTCTTCCCATGTTGAATTGTTAATCACTAGAAAACAATGTTGCATGTGCATTATTTCATCTTTTTTTTTTTTTTTTTTACCTTGGCTTTTTAAGTTACACTTCTAAGAGTGGGATTCCTAAATCAAAAGTAAGGTTTCCAATAGGATTATTGCAATGGGTTCCATATTGCATTTCTGTTTTTGTTATGTTTTGTAAAGTCTCCAACAGTATAAAAATGAACCGATTTAAACACAGTATGACATACATTTAGAGTTATCACTTTCTCTCCACTAATTTAATGCATAAAAATGGACATAATCATTTTTTTATCTTTTAAAGTATACCTAGTCTAGCCAGATATTCTGTTTTAATACCTATCATCTTCTTAGCCAGAAAATTTTACTGCATTATGATGGTGTCAGCATTTGCATTTAAATAACATGATAACATTAGAATAAATTTAATAGAGAAGTATTTTTCATTACATGATTGAAAAATGCTTACCCTATAAATGTAGATGTTCTTTGCAGAAAAAAAGTCAGTATAACAAAAAACTAATGAAGTCTACCAGAATTAAGCATTGACCAGACATGCTTATGAACGCAAATCCTGTAAATTTGAACATATGCTGAATAGATCAGCATACTAGAAAAGAAGATACACATTGAAATTATTCCATGATTGTTCGACAGTATTTTAATTTTAAGAAAACTTATAGGTGATTCAGAAAGTTAGTTATAATGAGCAAAGAAAAGAGGAAAATGCTGAAATAATTCTTTAAAAATGTTTATGAAAATAATTGTCCCTCAAACATACTGTTATCGTTGATCCCATAAAAATCTATAAACATATTAAGAGGACAATAGAATTTTGAGCATTAAGCAGCATGAGGTATATTAAGAATAGACATGCCACTGAAGCTTAATAGCTTCTTTTGATTCATTGTTAATTACTAAATTAGGGCATGCTGTGAATAAACTCTATTTCCAATATTTGGACTCTAATAAGTACTTCAGATTACTGTTTTTAAAGTAGGCTTTACCATTATAATATCTGGCACTATTATTGGCCTAAATACATTATTGGCATAAAACATGTTTAAAGCAAGATCCTGTCATTATTTTACTTAGCAGAGATTGAGATAAAGGTTAAATAATCTTCTATGAGACTAACCAACAATTCATTTAGGACGTAAGTTTACAATGTGTAAGTCCATTATAGGATTTTTATTAATCTGACTATGCATGCCATTAGTACACATTTATTAAAATAATTTTATTTCAATTAAATAATAGTTTTGAGACAAATAAAATGCAATTAATATTGGAAAGTACAATTATCTGAGTAGTTCACCTGTTCAAAAAGATTGATTAAAATAAAATTATTCATAATACCACATTTTCACATAAATTATATAAAATTAGATAAAGTTTATGACACTATGAAAGAAGAATATTTTGATGTCACAGCAAATTAATTTTTTTGTGCATTATTAAGAAGGTAAATGCAGAGGAGTCTTAGTGTCATTTCCATACACTGAACATCATATGGAAGCAAAAAAAAAAAGTCAACACAAAGAAATATCAAAGAGCTATTACATGTATCATAGGATGACAAATTCATATATGTCAATATCTAATATCTTACATATCAATATTTTTGAAATGCAAACAATTCCTAATAATATTTAAAAAATACTTGACTAGGAATTTCCAGAAAAATTACTCCCTAAAATACTGAGATCCAATCAGAAGACTAGAGAATATTACCCTTTCCCATGCTTCTAGGAAAAACATCTGCATGACTTAAGATCTATGCATAACAATTGCTTTACCCAGTATATTTTGTGCAGCTGTCATGAGAACATCAAGGCACATCAAAAGGGGAAATATAATAGGCCTAGATTTTAAAATACTACAAATACAAAGAGACTTTCTGCTTATTCCAGGGAATCCCCTTTCATTCATCCCTCTTGCAACAAAATGGCTAATGCCTACAATAATTTCAAAGTGGACCCCAAAATTCTAGAGATCAGAATGTAGGGAGTTAAAAGAATGTTGCAGCCTCTTGTGAAATAGCTTACAGCTCTGGTAACACCAAAAGTAATAGGAAGAAAGGAGACTTTAAGAAGTTCTTGTTTTAATGGCAATTTTTTGAACAAGCAACTAAAATTGAGGTGGGGGGTAGAATTTCAAAGGAGAACAGTTTTTCAAGAAGAAACTTGTTGCTCTAGAAGACTTGGAAAACAAGGTGACTTGATGAAAAATGCCGTGGGATAGTTAACAGATGATCCATTTCTGTAAAAGTGTGGCAATATGCTTCTGGCAGTTGAAGCTTTGCTTTCTACTGTTGGTAGCTCCTTATTTTGTCTGACATGAGAGGTGTTTACAAATTACTTGCTCAGCTGAAGAATATGGAATATGGCATCTTGAAACTGAAGAACATGGGTGCAAAACCCTGAAACTCACAGTAGAGAAGCTGAACATTATGCATCCAATATAAAATGATAACTCAAAGTTGAGGTCCACATTGATCAGATGGAAGCATCCATAGTGCAAAAAAAAAAAAAAAATGTTCCAAATCTTCTATACCTCATCCCTGGTGTATCTACAACATCCTGGCATCACAGCCCACAAGATCAGCAGTGACCTGGTACACAAGCAGTAGTAGCAGTTATCACTGGACATTTCCAGTGCAACCATGTAAATACACAGAAGGATGCTCCTCCATACACCAGGGAGAAAGGGGAGAGAACTAGCATATGTGCTCAGTAACTTTGATAAACAAAAATTTGTGGATCTTTGTACTTCAGTGAGGAGGGTTCTATCCCTTTACTGGAGAAAAACCTGGAAAGCATTATTGGCCAAGTTGCCCTATGGCTGACTCATTCTGCATGTAGGAAAACAAGTGTGAGAATTGTGGCAAAGTGTAACACTGTTCAGCAGTTTCTCCAAAACCTTCTCCAAAGAAGAGTTGAGATGACAAGAAAGCCCAATGCTACTGTCCTTTCTGTCGATAAGAGGCCCAAGAAGGAAAATGACAAGAAGTGATAGAAGAGGAGCCTGCAGAGTCCAGCAGGTTGGGCTATTGTGGGCCTTTCCGTAGCCCCCCAATATCCCTTAGAGAGACCTTTCACTTGTTTATGTAGGTCATATTGCTATATTAGTGTCCTGCTAGTGCCATAGGCAGGTCTGAGAATTTTGGGTGAGAACTGGTAGGAGACTGGGTCAGGCAATGCTTGGTTCTCCTCCAGCAAATGGAATGGGTTTGTTTGAAGGAGTATATTTTTTTACTCCAAAATGTCCAAGTCTCCAAAATGTGGAGCTTGTCAATCTCAAACCAACTTCTACCCATCACAGTACCAATCTGTGCCTTTGACTTCATGACTTCATGAATGAAAGAATTGAATATATACATGCTCACTGAAGTGGAGTATATGTATATACCCTCATTCCAATTCTTTCATCTCTGATCTGAGGAAAAGCTATATGTGTAAGTAAACATTAATAGTTACCTATACAAGGCTTATGCATTAATTAATTAATTAATTGATTGCTTTACATGTTGAGGGTTTGAATAGATAGAAAGTATACTGGGACAGATGGACAAGTGAAAATGATGGACATTCTATGGGAAAAAAGGGTATTAGAATAAAAAAGGCATATTGTAACAAAAATGAAAAAAATACCTTTGATAGGTTTACTAGAGTGAACAGGAATGATGAAAAAAAAAATCTCTGTGGTACAAGAGATTATCAAATACCTTTAAAATCAACAACCAAAGTCAAAAAACTAGTGACAGGGCAAAACCCTGGAATATCCAAAGATTGTTATCTTATTACAAAGTGTTAACATACGGTATGGGAGCATCAAGAGGGAAAAAAAGACATTTTTGAAACACTACTACCTGAAATTTCCCAGAACTATTGTCAAACACCAACCTGTAGATCCAGGAAGTTGAGATAGAATCAAGAAGAAAATGTCAGAAAAGAAACAAAAACAAACTAGACATAACATTTTCAAACTATGGAATATCAAAGAAAATACTGAAAAAGCTTAAGGAGAAAGCAACTTACCTATAAAGAAGTAACTTCTTAAAATATGACATCCTCTCAGAAACCATTCAACGGAGTAAAAATAAATATTTACAATGTTTAGAAAAATAAATCTAGCATACTGTATCATATGAAGCTCTTAAAAATGACATAAAGACCTTAAACAGACAGAAATTGGGGGAATTAATTTTCCATAAACTTAGTTTATAATTAATATTTAACTAATTGAAAGAGAAAGAAAATAGATTGACGAGATACTCAGATATTCATGGGATAAGAAAAAATGAAAATGGATGATGTGAAGGTAAAAGAAAACATTTTGTGTTTCTTATTCTTAATAAGTTTAACACAAAACAATTTAAAATAATACTACCAACAAAACTTTCAATTATTTACAGCATATGTATAGCTTTGCATATAGACTATCTGTCCTTTACAGTTTAACTTTAACTGCTTTCAGTAGTATCTGATATTAATGATGGTTAGAAAATATTGACTGCAGTAAAATATTGATAGAGCATAGTCACATAAATTTCATTATATTATATTTTTATAGCTGTATTTTATTTGCAACTATTTATATGACATTTTCTAGTTTATAAATGAAACGTGTCATATGTATGATAAACATGAGATGCATGTCATATGTATGATAAGCATCTTATAGCTATATATATTTATATATACACATAGGATTTGGTGCTGTGCATAATTTCAGGTTTCTATTGATGGTCTTCAATTAAATCGTCGATGGATGGAGGGGAGACTGTTAAATATGTGCATTCATACTTAAGCTTAATTGGAATGAAAAGTATCAGTGATACCAGGGAAAAAAGAGGGGTTGGAATTATTTTATTATAAGGTACACAAAATACCTGTAAAGTGGTAAAGTATTGTTTGTAATTGAACTTGGATTAGCTGAAAATGTAAATTGCAAACTCTAAGGCAAACGGTAAAGGAGTTTTAAAATGTGTATAAACACCATGCTATAAGAACAAATCATGTAACTTTGTCAACTAAAGCCACACAAGACAGACATATAACAGAAGATGAAAATAAAAAAAGGGAACAATGACAACAAATAAAAGACAGAAGCAAATATCACTGATACTAACCACATATATCAAAATCTCTACTGTCAACCATTGATAGATGATAAATAAAACCATCTAAATAAACCAATTAATAGACATTGTCAGGATATATAGTTTAAAAAAGTTAGGCTATATGTTATCAACAAGAAACCAAACTTAAATATGAAGATATAAAGTAAATGAATAGAGAGAAATATATAATGCTAATATTAAAGAAAGCAGTAATCATTGCATTAATTTCAAAATAAACCTCAAAATTTGAATAAAATTTCAAATTTGATTGAAATCAAAATTGCAAAGTATAGTGGATGAATCTGTTATCCTAGTTGAAAGTTCAATAATTTATTAGAAAGGGACAGATCCAGCAAGCAGAACAACAACGAAAATGTAATTGAACTCGATGCCACTATGTATCAGCTAAATATAATTGACACCTATAGAATACGTCACACAATAACAGAATACACATTCTTCTCACACTTGCATGGAACATTCATCAAGATACAGGACATTATACATCATAGAGCATTTTTTTTTTCATAGTGTGAGTATTTTGTCTTCTTTCCTTTATTTTTTCTTTATTTTTTTTATACCTTGTTGGTACAATTTCTTTTCTTTCTTTTTTTTTTTTTTTGCATCATTATCTACTCAATCTCTCTTAACAACTTCCACCTTATCACCTATGAACATCATAGTGTTATTCTTTTGTGTCCCTTCTACCCCTAATCCCCCACCCCCTCTCATGCTCTGTGCTTCGATTCTGCTGAAAGTCAGTTTCACAGTTTTCTTTGTATAGGTCTTTGACATCTTTTGTTAAGTTTATTCCCAGGTATTTAACTTTTGTTGATACAATTGTAAATGGAGTGTTTCTTAATTTCTTCTTCTTCGGCCTGATTTTTTGCTTATAAGAAGGCAACTGATTATTGTGTGTTGATTTCATAATCAGCTACCTTATTGAACTGGTTTATTATTTTTATTAGTTTTTCTGTAGAATTTTAGGGTTTTCTATATAAATTATCATGGCATCTGCAAACAGTGATAGCTTTGCTTCTTCTTTCCTTATTTGGAATCCTTTATGTCCTTCTCTTGACATATTTCCATAGAATGCATCTTAATGAATTTGAAAGAAGAGAGTATAGTATTTTCTTTAAAACCACATGGATATAATCAGAAATCAATAGCAGCATGACAATTAGAAATTCCAAAATATTTGAAAAACACGCAGTACACTTAAAAATAAAAAGCAGTTAAGAAATCTCAAGAGAAATTTAAAACTATTTTGAGCTAAATGAAAACACAGTTCATGACCTGCACTGGTGGGATACAACAAATGCAGGGTTTAGAGGAATTTGACTCTAACAGTAAGAGAAATGAAAGCAAAGATAAACAATTGGGATTATACCAAGTTAAAAATTTGTAGATAGCTAAAACAGGAGGATAAAATGTTTGTTGAACAGAAAATATTATCTATACACCATATAAATCGAAAGTGGGTTAATAGCCAAGATACATAAAGAACATGAAATAGAGCACCATTGGACTGGACCACAGAGTCCCTCTAGCACCACCTGGCCCCAGATTGTTCCCTTCCTAGGGGAGCCTGACAAAGACTCTAAGCAAATGATCAATAATATAAAGAGACATACAAGAAGAAAAACAGGGCATATAGGGCAGAAATAAATAATAAATAAACAAAATCAAATCTTTTGGACCACTAATAGCATACACACAAAAAAAATCTTTCTGTGTTAAATGCTATCAAAGTAATTCAAAATTATCAGAAAAGAAAGCCCCAAAACCAACCACCATAACAATTCAAACACAAGATAAAAGAAAGCACAATGCTGACTGCAGTGGGAACTTGGAATTTAGTTGCATTTCAAAAGACTCTAGCTATTAAGGGTCCAGGAGTGTCCTGCAAAGACTTAACTTTAACAGTCCAGCAGCTCAAAGAAAGCCAGATTGAGAGGAACTGCAGGTAACAGAGCAGACCCCACAGCCCAGAAGGGCAGGTTGTGCTGCCTGGCAGCACAGTCAAAGAAAAGACTTATCCCCCCAATTAGCTAACAGAAACAAGAAAGAATCCAGACACATAAACAGAACTAATCACAACCTAGTGGAGGACAACATTCCAACCAATACCAGAGTAGAGGTTGCTCAATAAATAGAGCAAGCCGAAGAGAAAACACTGGAAGGAAGAAAAATACAAATACTCAAGTAAGCCCAAAGGGAAACAATTTATCACAGGATAAACAATCTCCAGAAACCAACAAGGATGACATTAAAGAAATGACCTCTATGTCAGATAAAGAATTCAGACACAACATGATAAAAGCCCTCACTAAGAGAAGTAGAAAAATATATAACAAAGAATGCAGCAAAATGAACATTATAATTTTCAAAGAGAAGAATAAAATTGAAACCCTAAATAAGAAGCTGCAGGAGATACAATGTATGAGGGGAGCAATAAAAGAGCTCAGAAATGGAGGGGGAAGCCATAAAAGCAAACTAGAAGAAATTGAAGAATGAATCAGCACACTAGAGGATACAGAAATAGAGAGAATGAAGAAAGAAAAAGAGAGAAAAACAAAGTAAGAAGGCAGAAGAAAAAAATCAGAGATTTATAAGATACACTAAAGAAAGGAAATATAAGAGTAATTGGAATCCCAGAAGGAGAAGAGAAGAAAAGGAAATGAAAGACATTTTAATGCAATAATGGAAGAAAATTTCCTAAGTCTGAATAATGAAATGAAAATAGACTTGCAGGAAGCAAACAGGACACCAAATTAATTTAATGAAGAAAAACAAGAATAAAGAAAACATAGCCAGACACATCATCATAAAACTTCCAAGAGCCCAAGATAAAGAAAATAATGAGAATGACTAGAGAGAGAAAACAGATAACCTACAAAGAAAAACCCATTAGACTGACCTCAAATTTCTCTGGAGACACTCCAAGCAAAGAAAGAAAGGAGCCACATCTTCAAAAAACTCCAAGACAAAAAAAAGCCAGCCAAGAATACTCTACCCTACAAAGTCATCCTTCTTTTATGAAGGAAAAATTAGAATCTTCTCAGACAAAGAAAATTTCCAGAAATTTGCTAAAACCAAACCCCACTCCAAGAAATCTTGTAAGAAGCCTCAAGGCCAAAGCCCTCAGAAAAATAAATAGAATGAACATAATAAGAAACCAAGGAAACCTCAAAATGTCTGCAGGAAAACCAAAGCTAGAACCTAAAACATCACTCTAGATGTCAATCAAAAGACACAGAATTGCAGACTGGATCAAAAGGTAGAAGCCAACATTCTACTGCCTCCAGAAAACACATCTAATCCCTAAAGATAAGAATAGACTGAAAGCAAAATAATGAAAAGCAATCCTACAACCAAACGCCTCCCCCCACCCCCCCCCAAAAAAAAGGCAGGGGTAGCCATTCTCATAGCGGACAAAATAGATTTCAAAATAAAAAGGTGACAAAGGATAAAGACGGTTACTACTAATTGTGTGGGGTTCAACACACCAAAAAGATATAACAATTATCAGCATATTTTCACCAAATGAGGGAGAACCAAGATTTATAAGACAGTTACTAGCAGAATTGAAAACAAATATTGACAAAAACACATACATAGTAGGAGACTTTAACACCCCACTCTCACCAGGGGACAGATCAACAAACAGAAACTAAACAAAGACACAAAAGCTTTAAAAGAAGACCTAGAATAAACGGACCTAATAGATATCTACAGGACACTGCACCTCCAAGGAAAGGAATACGCCTTCTTTTCACATAGTTCCTTCTCTAAAATTGAGCACATATTAGGACACAAGACAAACCTGAATAAATACACAAAAATTAAAATTAAACCAACTTTTTTTTCAGATTATAAGGTATCAAACTAGAAA
Source organism: Uropsilus gracilis (assembly GCA_004024945.1). Classification (NCBI taxonomy): domain Eukaryota; kingdom Metazoa; phylum Chordata; class Mammalia; order Eulipotyphla; family Talpidae; genus Uropsilus; species Uropsilus gracilis. The sequence goes on from PVHY01009836.1 coordinate 12,097, forward strand.
TTAGTAAGGAAGAGAAAGCAAAAAGAATGCCCAATACATGGAGACTGAACAAAATGCTACTAAACAAGAATGGGTAGTTGAAGAAATTAAAAAAGAAATTAAAACCTACTTCAAAACAAATGACAAAGAAGACACAGCATTCCAAAAGTCTGGAACTCAGCAAAAGCATATCTAAGAGGAAAGTACATAGCAATACAGGCCCATATCAAAAACCAAGAAACTATCCAAAGGGAAAAAACCTCATCTCCCAACTCAAAACGTTAGAAAAACAGCAACAGAAAACCAAAATCACAGCAGAAGACAGAAATGAAACAAAAAAAAAAAAAGAAAGAAAGAAAGAAAGAAAGAAATGGCCTAGAAAACAAAAAGACCATCCAGAAGATTAACAAAACTAAGAGCTGGTTCTTAGAAAATAAATAAATAAAATTGATAAACCTCTTGCAAAGTTCTCAAAGAAGAAAGAACACTCAGAATCACAAATGAAAGAGGAAAAATTACATCAGACACAAAAGAAATTCAAAGGATAATCAGAGACTACTATTAACATCTATATGAAAACAAATGCAACCTGGATGAGATGGAAAGATTCTTGGAAAAATACAACTACCCAAAATTGAACAAAGAAGAAACAGAATGTTTAAATAATCCAGTCACAAGCAGCAAAATTGAAGCAGTCATCAAAACTCTCCCTAAAAACAAAAGGCCATGACCAGATGACTTTACAAATGAAATCTAGAATACATCCAACAATGAAATTACACCTACACTACTAAAACACTTCTAAAAAAATTGAGATAGAAGGAAAGTTGTCAAACATATTCTATGAAGTAGCATCACATTCATACCAAACCCAAATAAGGACAGCACCAAGAAAGAAAACTATAAACCAATTTCCCTAATGAACATGGGTGCAAAAATTGCAAACAAAATCCTGGCAAATCGAGTCCAATGATACATAAAAATCATTATTCACCATGACCAAGTGGGATTGATCCCAGGAGCACAAGGATGGTTCAACATCCAGAAATCAAATAACAATCCATCACATCAACAAGAAGAAAAACAAAAACTACATGATCATATCAATAGATGCAGAGAATGCATTCAACAAAGTCCAGCACCCATTTATGATAAAAGCCCTTGAAAAATAGGGGATCAAAGGAACATACCTCAACATAATAAAAGCCATCTATGAAAAACCTACAGTAAACATCATCCTAAATGGGGAAAAACTAAAATCATTCCAATTAAGATCTGTAATGGGGCAAGGATGCCCACTCCTTCCACTACTTTTTAACATTGTACTGGAAGTTCTAGCCAAGGCAATAAGGCAAGAGAAAGATATAAAAGGGATACAAATAGAAAAAGGGACACTGAAGCTATCACTTTAAGATATGATTATTTATAAATATACAGAAACACTTCTCGAAACAATAAACAAAGCCGGTTACAAAATCAACACACAGAAGTCAGTAACCTTCCTATATGCAAAAAGCTAAGCAGTAGAAGAAAAAAATTAAAAAAAAAAAAATCTCATTTACCATTGCACCAAAAACAAATAACTGGGAATAAATCTAGCAAAACATGTGAAAGAACTATATAATGAAAACTTTAAAACACTGCTAAAAGAGATAGAAGATGACATAAGGAAATGAAAAGACATTCCCTGCTCAGAGGTTGGAAGAATTATCATCAAAATGGTCATTCTTCCAAAAGAAATCTTCATATTCAATGCAATCCCTATAAAAATTCCAATGACATTCTTTAAAGAGCTAGAACAAAAATTACAGAATTTCATATGGAATAACAAAAAACTCAAATATCAAAAAGACTCCTTGCCCAAAAAAGAGAGAACTGAGGCTTAACTATTCCAGACTTCAAGTGATACTACAAAGCCATAATAATTAAAACAGCTTGTTACTGGTACAACAACAGACAATCAGACCAATGGAACAAAATTGAGTGCCCAGAAATAAAACCAAATATATATAGTCAACTAATCTTTGACAAAGGAAGGAAAAACTTATATTGGAACAAAGATAGTCTCTTCAATAAATGGTGCTGGGAAAATAGGACTAGGACATGCAAAAACAATGGACCAGGACAACTCCCTCACACCATCTACAAAAAACAATTCAAAATGGATAAAAAACTTAGATGTCAGACATGAAACCATAACATATATAGAGGAAAACTTGGGCAAAACCCTCCATGAATTGCAATTCAGAAATCCCTTTCTGGACACATCTACAGATGGCAAAAAAAAAATGAAGGAAAACATAAACAGATGGGGCTACATCAAACTAAAAATTTTCTGTACATCAAAAGAAACAACAAACAAAACAAAAAGCAGCCCAACCAAATGGCAAAAGAGTGATAAGGGTTAAATAAGGAAGATCCAAAAGGAACATGCACAACTAAACAAAAAAAAAAAAACAAAACAAACAAGAAGCCCAATCGAAAAATGGGGAGAAGAACTAAAAAGACACTTCTCCAAAGAAGAAATACTAATGGCCAACAGGAATATGAAAAATTGCTCAATGTCACTAGCAATCAGGGAAATGCAAATCAAAACCACAATGAGATGCCACCTTACACCAGTCAGAATGTCCCACATCCAAAAGCTGGCAACAAGTGTTAGTGAGGATGTGGAGAGAAGGGAACGCTCTTACACACTGCTGGTGGGAATGTAAACTTGTCCAGCCATTATGGAAAGCAGTGTGGAGGACCCTCAAACTAACGGAAATGGAACTACCATTTGATCCAGCAATCGCTCTTCTGGGAATCTACCCAAAAGAGGCCTCAATGTGGGTACAATGGGACACCAGGGCTCGGATGTTTATTGCAGCACTATTTATAATTGCAAGGACATGGAAACAACCCTAATGTCCCAAAACAAACAAATGCATGAAAAAGATGTTGTCTATATACACAATGAAATATTACTCATCAATTGAAAATTACAAATTTGATGATTTTATGGTAACATGGATGTACCTAGAAGAAATCATATTAGCAAAAACAAGTCAGAAAGAAGACAGAAATAAAATGATTTTACTAATATATGGACAAACAAATGAAAGTACACAATGGGGAGGGAGGACCAGCTGGAGTGGCCAGGGAGGGAAGGTGGTGGTTGACCCCTGGGGTTACAATGGTGTCAAATACATATATAATAAATTATTTATAAAATAAAAAACAACAACAAAACCCTGAAACTACAAGTTAAAAAAAAAAAACTGACAAAAAATGGATAGACTTTTACAGATGCATCTCTAAAGTACTCATACAGATGACCCACAGACACCTGAGAAAATTCTCATCATCACTTATTACTAGATGAATGCACAACAAACACACAGTGAGTTATGATCTAGTACCTGTAAGAGTGCTTCACATCATAAAGACAACTAACAAATTCTGGTGAGACCATGGGAAAAATAAAATACTACTCCACTGTTGCTAGGAATGTACATTGGTGCAATCTTTGGGAACAATATCATCTTCCTGAAAGAACAATAAAACCCTGAAAATAAAGCTACCTGATGGTCCAAAAATCCCACATGTTGGTGTCTATTAAAAGAATATGAAAGCATTGAGTAGAAGACTATATGCAACACCAAGTTTACTTCAGCATTGTTTGCAATAACTCATATATAGAAACAAGCTAGTTACCTATTGATAGATGAAAGACAAAGAAGGTCTTTCTCTCTCTCTCTCTCTCTCTCTCTCTATATATATATATATATATATACACATATATATATCATGCAGTGAAATAGTGTTCAACTCTAAAACAAAGATAAAATCTTGGTATTTGCAACAAAATAGAAGCAAGTTGATAGGATTATACAAGTCACAAATAGGAAGAAAAATACTGGATGATTTCTTCTTTAAATATAGATGAATGGGTATATGCAGATGAATGGACAAAATGAATAAATAGATGAATGGACTGATGAGGTAATAAGGAAAAAACACATTATAAACTAGTGAATATTGACAATAAAACCAAGGTTAACAGAAGTGAAGTAGGTGGAGGTTAAAGCAGATGTGATATTGTTCTTTATTTTTATGTAAGTGTAAAATAATTAAAGAGGAGACATCACTAACATCATTGGTAAGAGGATAATAAAGTAATAATGTAAAAGAAAACTGTGGGTACAGAAATTTGGCAACCTAGGTGAAAAGAATCTATTCCTTGGAAGACACAGTTAAGAACATATCAAAGTATGGTTAAATAAGCTAATAATAGAGACAGTAGAATGCTAGAATTCAATTTTAAAAAAGACAAAAAAGGGGGATAATAAGTAGATGTGAAAACATAATTCAGTTAAAATATAAGCCACAATCAACAATTATGAATTTTTTAAGTTAAGTTAAACAGAATTTATTGAAATAATTCAGTTAAAAGACTCCTAAATAGGCAGGATTGTTAACCACACACCCTTGAATGTTGCCTGTAGACAATCTTCAAGAAGGGACTTTAACAAAATCAGAGAAAATTATATTATATAAACACAAATCAAAATTTGCTAGAGTAACTATATATATATATATATATATATATATCAAATTTTTTAGATTTCAGAGTAAGGAATATTTAGGGATGAAGAGAAGCATTTCATTTGAATTAAGGGGCAAGTTAATCAATAACAATAATCCTATGTATATGTACATAGTGACATTCAAAATTGATATACCTGAAGATAAAAATGAAAAATCTACAAATACATTGACAAATTCTCTCTACTCATTATAGAAAATTAGACAGAAAGTTATTTGTTCTCAGGTTCCAATAAAGCACTAAGTAAGGTAAATGATTTGTTGCATTGGTAAATAAATTTCAATATTTTTAAATGACTGAAATAGTTTATAATCTTTTCCTCTAAATGTAATTAAATTATAAATCCTGAAGTTCATAATAATTTTTAAAATACATTTTGAATAATAAAAATTCAGAAGAGAAACCAGAAAATATTTTGTTTGAATGAGTGTAAATACCACAAATCCCACTTTTGAGTTGTTTTCATAGTAGTGCTAAGAGAAAATTATCACCTAAAATATATCTATTAGAGAAGAAAAATGAATGGCTACCACTTTGCACTGATTAAAAAGATTGAAATTCAAAACTGAAAACAGTGATTTTTCTGGGATTGTAGTTATGATACCTCTAAAGTATTTTTGGTGGAAAAGTAAAGTTGTGCTATAATATTTCCAGTTCTATAGTTTATTTTATGTAACCATGTGTACATAAATATGAATGTATATATACACACATATGTATAATGAAATAGCAATTCTAAGCTTATACATTTATTTGCATTTATCCAAATCTATGACCACTTAAAATTGTATATAGGAATGTTTATAGGAATTTTAGTCATAATTGAAAAAAATATTCAATGAAAATCCTTGGAATACAAAATTAAGTATAGGTAGATGAAGAGAATGACAATGAGCACATCAAAAAGAAATATCCAGAGGTTATGAAAGAAAATGGACAGAAAGATAAATGGACAGAATTTCAACAATGGAGCAAGTAGCATTGCCACATAGTAGAGTGAAATTCAGTCAGGATTAGGGGGTGATCTTTGCATTTGTAGCTCATTGATAATCTTGACAAGAGGAGTTTAATTACATTGATCAGGTCAAAGTGGGCTGCAGCCATTGAAAACGTAATGCAGAAACAAGTCATAAAGAAAAAGACAGAAACCAAATGGTTTCACTGATACATAAAATATGGGATATATATGGGATAAAGTGAAAATATAAATAAAAGACTTGAGGAAAAAGTCAAAACAAGCTAAGCACCAAATTGAAGTGCACAATTTTGAGCAGGAGGGAAAGGGGGGTGGGGTGGGATTTGAGGAGAAGAGGGTGGGGAGGGGTAAACCCCTGGGATTACAATGCTGTGAAATTTATATATAACTAAAAATAAATAAAAAATAAGGAAAAAAAGAAAAAAAAGTAATGCTAACAAAATATTGGAAAGATATGTGATTTAATTGTTGATTGATGCTGGAGACAAGATTATAAAAGATAGAGGACACTTTTTATGGCAAGGTTTTCAGTTGGGTGCCTTGTTGAAAGGAATGTCTTCCAATACATATGAGAGATCAAAAAACACTGCAAAGAAAATAGGGCTTAGTTCAAAATCTGACTTTGGATTTTGATTACATTTCTTTCTCAGAATACCCAGATTATCACACTGAATTTTGCAATCTGAAATCTGTCTTATATTATCTACCTTCTAGAAAAGTATTATCATCTGAAAAAAAAATTGAAATTACAAACAAGTAATCTCAAGATAGGATACCATCAAGGCACTATGCAACTTGAGATGTGTAACATAATTTTATACATATAGCATGGTTGTATATTTATCTGCTTTCTTGTTAATGAGCATTAACTTAGGAACAGATAAGTTTCTAGGAAAATCTGAACAAATCATTAAGTGAATCAAGAACGAATCACAATTCATCTGTTTCTGGCATGCAGTTTTAACTTGTCAACACTGAGACTGACATAGATTGTAGTTTCATGCTTCTGCTGAAATGATGATCTGAATACCGATTGTGGATTTTGACTGCAGATGTTAGAAGTAAACCATTTCTAACAGATGCATAATCTGATTAAATATGCAATGCAATGATATTGTCAAAACCTATTAATCACTCTTTCAGGACACATTAGTGTAGGCTTTACTGACAGCTGTGAGGATTAGAATGTCTCTGCAGTAGCAGGTATTCTTGCTCATCCACACCACCCAATGGATCTTAAAGAGAAAAGTAGCTTCAATAGGAAATTGCAAGTTATACTTGTTGCCTATTGTTTCCCCCATGATTAAAGAAAATAAATACATATTTTTTTCCTCCAATCTATTTTATCTTACCTATATTGATTTTTTTTTCTCCATATTTCAGGGAATGTTTTCTGTCATGCTGTGCCTAATTCAAGAACATAGACATAGAATTGTACTTCCAACCTGCATACATTAAGATACAGACCTATGACTGATGGTTATACAATATGCGTTCACAGATAAATTATAGTAAAGCCATTCCAACTACTGAAAATAAGAGTTTTGATTTCTGAGCTATAGACACACAAAGATGCTGTAATTTATATTAGGAAATCTAGCACCTTCAATGTTATGATCATCAGTTCCTAGATCTTACTTTTGCCCCTGGTTCACTTTTATTGTTTGAAATTGCTGACAATATAAGCACTTTTTAGTAAAACTAAACAATTCTTTACCTATATGAAATCTAAATATTCTTGCATTAAAATTTTTTTAAGTTCCAGAATTTTGCATTACAGTTCATTGCAAATACATTAACTTCATGTAATCAAAATTCATACATTTCAGCCGGGCACGGAGGCTCGTGCCTGTAAGCTTCAGCCTATGAAGCAGCCGGGGCTAGGGATCGCGGTTCGAGTCCCGCCTGGGTCCCGTAACGAGCCCTAGTTCCAAAAAAATAGCTGGGCATGGTGGCGCGCGCCTGTAATCCCAGCTACCTGGGAAGCTGAGGCTGGGGATTGCTTGAGTCTGTGGTACCCTGGGCAATGAGACCCTGCGGTTCCACGGGCAAAAATGGCAAGAACTAGTCTCAAAAACAAAAACAAAAAAACCCCAAACAACAACAAAATTATACATTTCAAATTATCTCATAATAAATTTGGTGTATAAGGAATTTCAATAATTTGTCTGTTTAAGTGATTTAGATGAAGATCTATTGCAGTACCTTATGAGCTAGAATAACTAAGAGAGTAAGGAAGTGATAGCTTATTTCACTTATCAACCCTCTAATAAATATTAAGTGACCAATTGTTAATCTAAAAGCAGTAGCAGAAGAATAGCAATAGCCATACCTTCAAGGTCAGCCAAGGGATGTTGTAGGGCAAGCTCATGTGCAGGACTGGTTGATTATCACTTCAGGCAGACAGATTATGAGAGTCCTGGAGCCTTCAGCGAATTTTACAGGCTTTAATGCTCTCAGGGAACAGGTGCACAGGCACACCAGGCAAGGAGGCAGGGATGCAAGGAGGCAGACACAATGTCAGGCAGAGCAGTTAGGAGACAGGCAGACCACTGAGCTTCTAGGACCCAACGAATCTTTGCACGCACTCTGTTTCTGCATTCTCATTCTCATGTTCCCCCTCTGTAACCTCAGCTGTAGTCATGTTGCTCTCGTTGTGGTCGTGGTAGTCCAGCTTGTGCTTCTGCTGCCTTTTAGCCTGCTCCTAAGTTCAGGTGTGCACACTTACATATGCACGCACCATGCTCTTTGTGCCAGGTGTCTACAATTACAGATGTGCATGTCCCATGCCCAAGGTCTAAACCGCCCCCCTGCATAGGCCACAGGTGATAGGCAGATGTAGTGGGGTAAAACGCTTGATCAACTCATTTACCTTACAGTTGTAAAATCAAACATTCTGTATGCCTTCCTTAAGAGACAGGTTATTGATCATAATGGTATTTTGTAAAGATTCTAATACCATGACTTATTTATACTGGGTCCCTGTAATTATTTTTTTTCTTCTAGGGAAATACAAGATTCCATTAGCTATAGAATATGTAACACAGGAACTACAGCTTTGTAGCAAATACTCAGTACCCTCTTTTGTTCCTCCACAAATTCTTATAAGAACAGAAGAATTGTGTACTTCATATATTCAATACTAAAAGATTGTTACAGCAGAAATAGGATTATGTTTTGACTAATTTTTCATTGTGACTGTCAATAATTTATTATGCTTAAGGGAAAGTTTTGTAAAAATACACAATAAGTTTTCTGTGGTCAATTAAGCAAGAATATAAAAACAGTTGATCCTTTGAAGAATCTGACATTCAGAACAAACATTCCCTCAGGTCCTGATCAAGGCAATCAACATGAAAATCTTAATCACTGATTAGGAAGATCAATAATAGCTGTTTCTGCAACATAATTTGCAATTGCTTTAAGAAGAGTAAAATGTCTAGGAAAAACTTGAAAAAGAAGTCAAAACACCTGTGCACTGAAAACTGCAACACATTGTTAAAAGAAAAGACAAAAAAAAGTGGGGGAGTAGTGTGTACTCATAGATTATAAGAATTAGCATCATTAAAATGGCCATTCCACCTAAAGCAAAATGCGAATTTGGTATAAATTATATCAAATATTCAATGACATCTATTATGGAAATAGAATCATATTTGTAAGGAACCACAGAAGACTCCAAATCGTTGGATCAATCCTGAGGAGAAAAGAACACAAATAATGGTATCATGATCCCTGACTTCAAGCTATACTACAAAGCTATAGCAATAAAATGTAGTTCTAATTTACTGTGAATAAAGTGAAACATGCATATCCACTGAATAAATTTGAGAGCCCAGAATAAATCCAAAAATAGATGGCAACTAAATTATGAGAAATATACAGACACATATAATAGTAAAAGGAAATTCTCCTCAACAAGTTTTCTTTAGAAAAACTCATAGACAATGCAGAAAAATGAAACTAAACCTTTATCAATTTAAACCATATATGAAAATTATCAAAATATATTAAAATGTAAGACCTCAAATCAAGTATGTAAAAGAAAATATAGCTGATATATTTGGTGATGTTGGCCTTGGCGATGTCTTAGAGGATTCATCTCCAATAGCTATGGAATAAAAAGCAAAAATAAACAAATAAGAACACCTGAAAGAAAAAAGAAATGAGTCCAATGAAAGAAACCACCAAAAAAACAAAAAGGCAAAGTACTCTTTAGGAAAAGATATTGATAATTCTTAAATTTAACAATGAACTAATTCCTAAAATATACAATCATTTATACTAAAGAGGAAAAATTTTGAATAAAGATACATGACAATAAAAAAAATGGTCAAACAAATGGGAAAAAAAAATTTTCCTCCACAAGAGTGATAAGGGTTTAATAATGAAGATGCACAATGGACCCACGCTACTAAATAAAAACAAAACAAGAAGCCCTATCAAAAAATGGGGAGAACTAAAAAGACACTTCTCCAAAGAAGAAATACAGATGGCCAACAGGAATATGAAAAGTTGCTCAATGTCACTAGCAATCAGGGAAATGCAAATTAAAGCCACAATGAGATACCACTTTACACCAGTAAGAATGGTCCACATCCAAAAAAACAGACAACAACAAGTGCTGGTGTGGATGCAGAGAGAAAGGACCACTCTTACACTGCGGGTGGGAATATAAACTAGTCCAGCCACTAGGGATAGCTGTGTGGAGGACACTGAAACTAATGAAAATGGAACTACCATTTGACCTAGAAAGTGTTTTTCTCCTTCTTCCAAAGGAGATCTCAATGTGGGTACAAAGGGACATCTGTGCTTGGATGTTTATTGCAGCAATATTTATAATTGCAAGGACATGGAAGCAACCCAAATGTCCCCAAACAGATAAATGGAAGGAAAAGATGTGGTATATATATGCGATGGAATGTTACTCATCAATTACAAATGACAAATTTGATGATTTTATGGTAACATGGATGTACCTAGAAGAAATCATATTAGCAGAAATAAGTCAGAAAGAAAAAGACAGAAATCAAATGGTTTCACTAATATATGGACAACCAAACAAAAGTACACAATGGGGAGAGGGGACTAGCTAGAGTGACCAGAGATGGGAGGTGGTGGGTGACCCCTGGGGATTACAATGATGTGAAATACATATATATATATATATATATATATATATATATATATATATATATACACACACATATATATATATAATTTATATAATAAAAATCAACAACAACAAAAAAAATGGACAAATCTTTACCAAAAGATCAAAGTTCATATGCAGATGAACCATAAACAAATGAAAAGATGTTTATTTTCTCTTGTTATTAGGGAAATGTGAATCAGAACACAAAGAATCTATCAGCAGAACTTGTGACAATGGATTATGTCAAAAAGATAAGAAACAAATATTGTCAAGGGTTTGGAGGAAAAAAGCCTTTCTCTATTGGCTGAATATAAATTGGTTCAGCTGCAATGATAAGCAAGCAAAATAAGGTTCCTCAAAAGTTAAAAATAAGAATACTATATTATTCATCAATTCCATATTTAGGTTCTGCAGAGGATATGAAAACTTGTATTTGAAAAAAAAAAATGTGCAGCCCTGTGTTCATTGCAGCATTGTGATAGCTGGATATGGAAACAACCCTAGTGTCCTTAAATGATGAATAGAAAAATAGAATGAATGCACAAAGAATTAGTTATACAAATAATGAAATCTTTCCATTTGTGGCAACAAGGGTGTGCCTTGAGGGTTTAATCTAAACAAATGTCAGAAATAGACAAATATTATTTGCTTTCACTCACATAATAAATATGGAACAAAACTAAAGAACAAACAAAACAAAAACCTTTAGATTTTTAGAACAGATTGGTGCTTAGCAGAAAAGAAAGGAGGGAGTATGGGGTAAGAATCAGTAGAGGAATTTGATTGGATGAAAATGACTGGTAATTAAGAGCTGTTTTGGGGGGGTGTGGTGGGGTATCACATTTTCTTAGGTGTAAATTTATATACCTGAAACCTATGCAATGCTGTAAAACAGTGCTAATTCAATTTAAAGGAAAAACAAAAACAAAGAGAGAAAACAAAATTTTCAAAATTTCCACAAAAATTTCTAGCTTGTAAAATCTAAACAATTGTAATGTCTTTTCTTCAATGTAAAGTATTGATTAATTAATTCATGTATCCTATGAAATCCTGGGTTTTGAATCATGGTATTAGTGCTACTTGTTCATCAAAGATTGCAAATATCTTTGGAGCAATTAAGTACAAACATTTTAGAAAACAGAAGTAAGTAATATATCTGATTTTTTTTTGCTATTTACTTTGTTTCAAATCCTGTCATTTGAAAAAGAAAGGATCATAGAATCTGCTTATATAAAAGTTAGGATTTTTTTCAAAAATAATAAAAGTAATATAAATATCAGGAACTCCATGAAATAAAATAATAATGTTTATTACAAAATAAAGATTCACTGCATAATGTCTCTGGAAAATTCTTCTGGAGTACATAAATCTTCATTATTTTAAGATTTTTTCCTTTTCTCCCAAAGTTGAAGAAACGATCTAAATTATAAATAATATATAAATAATATTATTAGATGAAGTAAAATGACCATATTACAGTTTGAGCTTTATTTTTCATAACACTTAAATAATTCAAGAAGAAATTGTTTTAATTATAATACACTGGAGTATAAAACTACTTATAGTTGTGCATAATGATGCATATATTACATGGTTTTATTAACTGAAACCCATCCATACTACTATCACTGATTGTAATTTTGTATTAAAAAGCACATTTAAGTAGCAAGTGATGAGACCAAGTGTATTTAGTGGGCAAGCTCATTAGAAGAACACATAAAGCTTATTTTTCAAAGTTTCAAATCAGAAAAATATGCTGGAATATTAATCCAAATTAAAATGAATTACGTTTATCAAAGAAATGCATGCACATATTTTAAAATGTCAAATATTCTACAAGGCTTAATTAAAACCATTTTCTGTTCCCAAACCCCCCATTATTAATTCCTATTCTTCAAAAGCTTTTACCTTTGGTTCTACTTGTCTTTCCTTCTAGCATTTAATTCCATCTTCTAAGTATAAATTGCAGCTATTATCTTTTTCCCCTTTAGTGTTAGATATTATTTATTCATTTCCAAAAATTGAAGCTAAGAAATGAACTGTCATTATAATTATCCTACAATTATAAGCATATCCCCTGTCACCATGATGTCACAACTCAAATTCCCAGTCTCCCAATATCACAATTCGGAATTATCACAACTTGTGTGGATATCCACTATATAGTGTACTGCATTCAGATTTCCCTTCAGGAAAAATTATTTTTTCTCTTGTGTCCTTACTTACCTTTATCTTAATTGCTAAGCGAATATATTAATTTCTCAAAAATGAAAGACGTATTTCATCAAATCATTTTTAATACTTGTGAATAACGATCTCAAAGCACTTACCCTAGCCATAAATTTGGACAACTAGTTGCCTCTGTTTCATTTTGGGATTTCCTCCATCACCATCATAAGCATTTCCTTCACATTTTCCATATTTCATCTTTTGTCATGGAGTACATAGCTTCCACTTTCTTTCTTTCTTTCTGGTTTAGAAGAACATATCTTTCAGTATGTCTCAAGCATGGGTATATACAAAAACATGCTATAAAAGATAAAAGATGTGTGGTGATAAGTCTATATATCTCTGAGTATTTATATTTTTCATCATCATTTTAAATTAAGAATGGATATATATATATATAAATTGCTACTGTTAGTGGTATTTTTTATCTTTCATAATGTCTTTTTTTTTTTTTTTTGGAGACTAGTTCTCGCTATTTTTGCCTGTGGAACTGCAGGCTCATGTTGCCTGGGGTACCACAGACTCAAGCAATCCCCAGTCTCACCTTCCCAGGTAGCTGGGATTACAGATGCACATGAACATGCCCAGCTATTTTTGGGGGACTAGGTCTCACTACATGCCCCCGGCAGAACTCCAACTGTGATCCCTGGCCCCGGCCGTGGCTTCCTAGGCTGCTGTCTACAGGTGTTCACCACCATGCCCAGCCTTCATAATGTCTTTTTAGACATTCAGAGTGATGTAGATTCTGACCACTTTTCCTGAAAGCATTTGAAATCTTTATCAACCTTTGCTTACTTTTCATTAAGGTATTGTTTGTTCTATAAATTTACTGGATATCATTGAAATCTTTAATTCAGAAACATGACACTGAATTGTGACAGCAGTTTTAGTACACTTTATAGCTTTTTGTCCTCTATTTTCAAATACTAATTGACATGTTAAACTTTCTACACAGGTTCTTTAATTAACATTACTACTTGCTACTTTTTTTCACTTTTATTTTTTTGTTCAAGTTTTTGAATATATTGTTTTGCATTAGAACTCTTGTATGTAGTAACTTCATATAATATCTGCTTTTATATTTAGTTTTTTAAAAGCTTATAAGTCTGAGTTTTCTCTCTTGATAACATCTAATTTTTAAAGATGATAAATAATTAAATATTTTTTATTGCTTGCATTGTCTATTTTCTGCTAATATTGTATTTGTCTTTCTTTTTAGAATTTTATATAAATGTATGTTTTATCTTAACCATTCTATAACTGATGTCATTGTATCCTTCTGTTCTGGGCAAATGGGAGGAAATTGGTGGCTATGTAGGATTTAATTAGCACTATTAGTCTTCATCAATTCTCTAAGCATTCCAATATAACTATGGATTCTTTTGTATTTTCTTTGCCAATTGACAGCTAGAGAACAATTCCAGCTTTCTTTGCATGTAAAATTGGAAATAGGTCTAGCTTCTGATATTTTTCTGTTCTCAAGGGAGAGGAGAGCAGTGCCATCATTTTTTGTTTGAACAATGAATGATACTGAAGACACTGTACATGCATATAAGAAAGAATGAATTTAGACCTTAAACAGGAATCAGATCAAAAGCACCAAAGTTCCAATTGTAAGAGCTATAAAACTCCTAGATGGAAAGAAATATGGGTAGAGCTTCACAACACTGGAATTGGGAGTAATTTCTTGGATATGACACCAACCACATATACTGAACAGAACATAAAAAATTTCATTTTATCAAAATAATATTTAAAAAGATATACATCAGAGCATAATGTGGAGAGATGGAAAAGATTACCCAAAGAATGGATACAAATATTTCCAAAGCACATATCTTATAAGAACCTTTGTGTAGAATACTATAAGTCAAGTCAATAGCAAACACTCAAATTCAATCTAAAATTAGACAAAGTATTTGAGTTGAGATTTCTTTACAAGATAAACCAATAAGCACATGAAAAGATGCTCAATATCACTAAAATTCACAGTGAGCTACTACTTTATACTAATTAGGAAGACTATTATAAAGAAGACAGAATTAAATATTGGTGAAGATGTGGATATATTTGAATATTTGTGCCCTACAGTTGAGAATGTAAAAATGACATATTGCTTCCTTCGAAAATTAATATGGAATTATTGTATAACTCAGCAATTTCATCTAGGTAGAGATACAAAAGTACCAAAAGCAGAAACTTATACAGATATTGGTACACCAAAGTCTTAGCAGTTTTCTTCACAATAGCAAAGAAATGAAAACAATCCGCATATCCATTTGCAAAATGAATGGATTAAAAGAAAATATGATATATACATATAATGAGATCCTATTCAGCCTTAGTAAAGAATGAAATTCTGATACACATTACAATATGGCTAAAACACTGAAAACATTAGCTAAACAAAATAAGACAGACACAAAGGATTGTTTGAGAACAATTTTCCATTCTATAACATAGAATAGTCAAGTTCACAGAGACAGAAAGTGGAATAATGGTTACCATGGAGAAAGGGATGTCATTGTTTAATATGTATAGCTTCATTTTAGCCAAATGAAAAAGATCTGGAGGATAGTGATGATGATAGCAAAACAATGTAGATGTACATAACAATGCCATTGAATGACTCACTTTAAAGTTGTTGAAATGATAAATGTTAAGTTTGTATATTTTGTCATAAAATGCAAATAGCATCACTATAAATGCTTCTACTTAGATGAAAGTTGATATAAATATCTAGAAGTTGTGTGTGACTCAATATATTAAAAACTTATTTATTTCTAGTTCTCAACACATTTGCAAAGTGATATTCTTCTTTTACTTTGTTGGTGTTTATTACTGCAAAAGTGAAGAAGTAAAAATTATAACAACATCATGTTTACTCTTTGAACAAGTATCACAAAAGAGAAGAAATGAGTCCCTCTTGTGAATATTTATTAATACAGAATCAGAGAAGAAATGATATGTTTCAGTTATGCGGGGATCTAATTTATAGTCTGTAATGTAGAAAATATTCTGGGCAATTAAATGTTGATTCAGTACATTTTGTATGCTCAAATCTTGCACATTTGGAAATAAACTAAATTTTGACTGACTTCAGGAAGATAACACCTACACCTTTGTAATACCTGATGAAAATATTTCATACATCTGGGTGTTGTAAACACATTGGACCCTTTGGGCTAAATATGTGCCTTGACTCAGGTGATATCAACTTGATCACTGGAGAGACTGGAGATAAGTGACTAAACGGAGTTACATGATGGCTTCCTGACTACATGACCAAGCCCAATAAATCTCCATAAATCTCCGGGAAGCCAAGTACTAGTGAGTTTTCCTGGCTTGGTACTTTGCACATAGTGCCACAAATCATCACTAGAGAATTAAATATTGCCCATGCAACTCTGCTGTAAGAGGAAAAATGAAAAGCTTAAGTCTATTCTATTCTACGTTCAGTCCTTTGCATCTTTCTTCCTTGACTGATTTGAATTCAAGTTCTTTTTGTCCCAATAATCTACAGCCATGAATATAAGAGCTTTTCGAAATTCTGTGAGCTCTACAGAATCACTGAAAGTGATACTGCTGCTAGAAAAGCATAATTTTAAGACTCATACAAAAGAAAGAAAAATTCATTCAAAGTATTTCTAGAGACAGGAAAACAAAGAAAATACCCTTACAACACCAGTACAATAAAGTTTCATCCTGGAGTAACTTCTAGAGTCAATTTTTATGTTGTGCCTTAATCCTATCTTCTTGATAGGAGGGAACTGATGTAACAATTTAAGTTTAGAAAACAATTTTTGATATATTCTGATGAGATCTGAGTTCTCTGTTGTATTTAGTTCTATGGAAAAGTGGATTTTATGAAAAGTCAGGTTGCCTGAACTCTGAGTTGAGCATCTTCGATTAATGCCTGGGTAGCCTTTGACAAATTATATTTATTTCCTCAGTACAGCATCTTCCCACATGCATTTTGGTGATACCAGTTATGCTAACTCTACAATTTATGTGCAGAATGCAAGGTAGTACCTGTAAAATGCTTAATCAAGGTCTAGTAAGAATTCAATAGATGATTTTTATAATCATTCCAGAAAACATTAAAAAGAAATGAATTGTTCTGTTCAGAGAAGACCTATTAAGAAGTATACACTCATATATAAAACACATATAAAATGACAACTCATTTTATTTTGCATGTGTAAAGATTTAATTTTAATGATTTTTAAAAGCATTACTATAGAATTCATTGTAAACACTCTTGCAGGGCAGTTTTAGTCCTTTATTCACAAATATGAAACACTGGGTAATCCATATTTATATATCTATAAAATACATGTTTTAAAAGTTCATATCTTGCAAAGATAAATCTAAATTTGTAAAGTACTAGATGATTCTGCTCCCTCCCATCTCACACATATGTGGTAACTTGAGCATCATCAATGTTCTACACAGTTTTCAGAAAGACAGAAACGAAAAATTCTTCACCTTTTTTTAAGATTGTGCTATTAAAATATGACTTAAGAGAAGAATACAGAAGAATGATTTTATCACCAGCTTTCACAGCTGTAGTTTAGAGGATCCACCCACAATTGGACACCAGTCTTTTTGAAGTGATATAGTGGGTAAGGTAGAGATGATCTCCCATGCCACAATGACATGCTTTCAGAACCAAAAAACTATACCTTATTTTTGAGAAATAAAAATTCAGTATTTGTATGAGAAAGGCAAAATCAAGGTAGTAAAGGACACTGTTTTATACCTGAGATAAATAAAATAAATATTGTTTATAAAAATTTCAATTTTCCAGTAAAATGTTATAGGCTCAGATCAAGAGTCTTCTTTTTATTCAAAATCCATGGTCTCAATCATCCCACACATTCTAATTAATTGTATCACACATTTCTAAACTCTCTATCATTTTCCACTTTCATTAGTACCTACTTAATATATGGTGCCATTTTATTGAGTCTTGTAAATAATTTGTTAGTATTCATTTTTAACATTTTTATTAAAAAAAACAGACAATATTTTTAAATATGAAACTTATTATATGTAAGAAACTATTACTACTCAATAAGAACTCAAAGAAACTAAGTAGAAAGAGGCCAATGGTTATCATACATTCACCAAAGAAGACAAGAAAAATAAGGGGAAAAGCATATGAAAAGATTAAAGCCAGAGGGAAAATGATAAATAGTAGATGGTGTCACTTATATGTGGGATATAGGGCAAAACAACTAAAGGACAAGTAAAAGCCAAAAATAATAAACTGACAACAGACCTAAAACATAAAACAAAGGAGAGTGAGGGAGGGTGAAACCAGGAAATGAACACAACAGATTAAGATGATTATTCACAGGCCACATGGTGGTGGGAGAACATGAGTGTACAGTGATACCAAAAAAAAAAAATATATATATATATATATACACACACACATATGCAATTAATTAAAAAATAAATAAAAATAAATAAGCAATTGATCTTGCCAATAATCCTATATATATATACATATATCACCTAGTTACTTCTCAAAATATCAATTTATATTATTGAATGACTAAGTTGACCATTTTGATGGGAAGAAACTTAATAAGGATGAATTGTAAACTGATCATAAACACATGTCTCTGAATATCTAATTCCCTTATTCTAAGCCAGACTGGCATCAAATTAATTGATTTGTGGTTGTTGAGAAATTAGATCTTTCTTTTTTTCCAATGTGAAGAGTAACATTTTAAATAGATTTATATATATATATATATATATACACATGAATAAATCATTAAATATTTTAAAAATATTCCTATAACCAAAACACAAATATATTTTAGTTTAATAGCATCATGCTTATCATTTGTTTTTCATCTCTATTCAGTATTTCCAAAAGTGAAAATACAAAAAAACATTAAGTTTCTATTCATACCAGAAAACAAGTCTATCACCATTATATGTATATAAACCATATTGATTCTTCTCTTATTACAAAATTAATTTTACAAAGAGAATCACATTTGACATATGACTTGTTTTGAAGCAAATAAATGATTGGATGAATTAAATTTGTACCAACTTGAAAACGTATTGTTTCTTAAGATGAACAAAGGCTTTCCTCTCTCAGTATGCTCAATAACATGCATTTTGAGATTTCAATTCCCATAATTTAACATTGTGGTATATAGATATACACTCAGGGACATATTCCATTTAGGAAAATAGAAACCTCCAAAGTCAAATGTTGCTGAAAGAATATTGATAAGAGTGCATTTAGGTATACTGTAATTTTCTCACTATTCAATAGCCACACTAAATGAAATCCTCATAGGTCATATAACATGAATCACCATTATAAATATCTATCTACATCAATTTAAGAATTAACAGAGAAGTTCTATAAATATTCAAAGGTACGATTACTTAAAATTCCATGTTTATCTTGACTAATGTTATATGAGTACTTCATTTCAAAAATAATAGAAATGCTATCATGTAACAAATTTGTTTTTATTCTCAATTTCTTTATTAGTGATAAGTCAGAATTTAAAAGCTATAATTTATAAGCCCACAAATAATGTTTTATAGGAATATAATCTTGTTTATTCATTTATGTTTTTCTATGATAAATGCAACTATAATATAATAGAGATAATATACCCCATGTAAAGACTACATGTAAGATAAATAAAACTACAATGCTTCCTGTCAACTCTTAACAGAAAAAACATGATGATCCTGGTATGTCATTGCATTTTCTTGATATGTTAACCTTAACTGCTTAAGCCTTTGTTGAATTACTGACAAACTTACACAACTTATCACTGAGAACTAAGGTACAGATTACACAAAGACTCAGAGTCCAGGAGGGTATACATACACAGATTTTGGGAAACAAAACTACATTAGTTCCTTCTTATTCTGATATATGTAAGGTAGAACCACAGATTTACAAATAAAGAGTCTAATTTAAAGACAAACCTCCATCATTTTAGCAACATAATGGAACTAGAAGGAATAATGTTATTGAAAATAAGTCAAAGAAAAATAGAAATACAGGTGGTCTCATTTATATGTAGGATATAGGGAAAACAAAACAGAACCAAAAAAGCTAAAGCACATAGCAAGGGAGGGGAAAGAAAGGAGGGGAAAATCAATGGAGGGATGCTCACAAAAGAACAAAATAATAGTTCCCAGGTGACACGATGGTGGGAGAACCTTGGTGTATGTAAAAAAATATGTAATCAATCAAATATGTAATCAAATATGTAATCAATAGAAATAAAGGGAACATTCTAATTTTCCATAGAAATTTGAACTCACATAAATTATACATTTTGTATAATATCAGTCACATGATGACTGTTATTTTGTTTGCTAGTTTGTTTTTTAGTGATGGCAATGGTTTTATAAATACAATTTGGCTAAGATATTTATGGAATTTCCATGTATTTGATTTATTTTTTTGCATTTTGAAATATAACAAATGTCACTTCTTTGGTAAATAGCTGTCACTAGCAGGTGCAACTATGTAGCTCAGAAGTTTTTGGAATAATCACTTTTAGTTCACTAAAGTACTTTGTCAAGTTAAAGAATATCTATTAGATATCACCTTAATGTTTTGAAAATTCCTAACAAAGACTCTCATCAACCACACTGTTAATTTGTTCTCTGCCCTGATTCTATGTCCTACTTTTAGAATCATTCACTCAACTGAATATGAGACAACTCTACTTTCTAATCTAACAGGTTTTGATATCTCTGAATTTTGCTTTATTTTAGTTCCAAAAATGTCTGTTTTTTATTATTATTCTATACATTTCTTCAATATTTGGTAAAATGAATCAGTATTTGCTTTCATAGTTTACTGAGACAATTCTGTCTGAATCTGAGCACTCAGCATTTTTTTTAAAAGTCACACTATGGCAAGATTTTTACTAGATGATTTCTAAAAAACAACACAGTTGATCATTTTTTAAAATCTCTTTCAGTGTTTCCTTGATATTTTTCCAGTCTTCTCTAACCATTTTGCCACAGTTTTCCCAGTCTGTAATAAGGCATTTTTCCTACTGTCCTCCAGCCTCCAAGCTACTGTCATATATTTTAGATTTCTATTAAGGGAGCACTTTAGCTCTGGAACCAATTTCTGCTGAGTGACTTACTGCCACAACAATGCTACACAACAAGTCTCCCTAAATATTAATGATGTCAACCAATAAGCACTAATTTATCCCATGAGACTTGGACTTGCCATTCAGGTAGGAGAGCATTTCTGGCATCAACTAAGATGACTCACATTTCTGATTTTTACTAGGTTGTCTAATGGGGTAAAGGGCTACTGGCTCACCTGTACCTCATTCTATAGCACACTATTATTATTATCATCATAATGGTGATAGAGGACAAGACTGTGAGCGGCAACACATGTCTTTCTAAGCCTATTTGATACATAGATCACATCTGCTAAAAATGACATCCTTTTGTCAAATTGCATTATTTGGTTGAACTCAGAATCAAGTGGCTAGGATGTATGTTTTGCCTCACTGGTGAAAACTACAAGGTACCATACTAGAGAAACGAAGAATCAGTCCATCAAAGCAGTCTACATACTAATAACATGTCTAAGGAGAAACTTTAGCTTCTCCTAGGCAAGGAATTACTTTTCCCTTTTGTGTTTACTACATAAACTCCATGGCAGATAGGCAGGGACATTAGAGGCTTAGCCAAACATGCTTGAGTTTTCTTCTCACTATTTTCTGGACAGAAACCCTAGAAGAGTCACTTCACCTAAGTGTAAAGACATCAGTGATATTTTGTGTAACCAATCCTCATTACCAATACCTCTTACCAGTTACTACTAGCAGTAAACACTAGACATCACCAATCGGTGTGGGTTCTTTATAGTCTATTAATTGCACAAACACAGTAGGCAGAACAGGGCCAGGCTGGGAAGTTTAGGAGATGGGAAAGTCCCTCAGGTCCCCAGGAATCTTCACCCTCTTTCTCTAGACTCTCTCTCTACCAGTCTCTCATTCTTTCTCACACTTTTTTTTTCCCCATGTGCATGTATTCTGTGCCCCTTTGTCCCCTGTCTCCTAGGCACAGGTGTGCACACTCACACATGAGCAAACCCACTGTACCACACACTTATAAGGAAGGCACAACATCTCAGGTACTGGTTTTTCAATAGTGAATGAGTGAGTGTATCATTTCAGATAAGTAACAAGAAGGACAGCAGAATTTCACTTTTCATAATGGAGATATAAAAGTCTCAGAAAGATGCAGTTGAAGGAGATAAAAATGTTCCAGCCAAAATCACAAAAGAATGTGTAGGCTATATATATTAAGGCGTCTAAACACAATGTTAAAAGGATAAAAATCAAACAGCATTTCATTCATCTCCAATAAACCTCTGGCAATAAAAGCCCTGAATTCTAAATAAGAACCAACACATAAGACAAAACACTAAGATTGCTATATTACATAGTTACAACAAACAACAAAAACTACTGTATAAACAATTTGCTATATAAAATGATTTAAGTGTATATCTGGTTAATTTGGCCAATAATCAGTTTTAATAACACATTTGTGTAACTTTTAAAAATTACTGAATTATCTCTGAATAAAGGAAAAACAAAAATAAGTTTTGTCTTATGTGTACAATTGAAAAAAAAAAAAAACATAGAGATGTCAAATTCTTTTCTATAGAAAACCCGAGGGATGCAGATTTGTTATACAGAGGGCACAAAATTCATCTTAATCATTCAGCCAATAAGGTCTAAAGATAAAAGTGATATAAGAATCAGTCTATTTGCCATTGCAAAGGGAGGGAACTCACCAGGTAAGGCCCTATTGATTACAAAACTCTCACATTCCTGAATTTACTCTGTGTTTTAGTGAACCTATTAGATGTATCTTGTAGCTTGTCACATATACAATATTTTAGTGGGACATATATATATATATAAATTAATACAAATGTACCCTATGCCTAAAGATTTGCTCATATGATTCCCTGCATCCTTCTACTTTTTTTTTTTTTTACTTTTCATTAAACATCTCGGTAAGAAAATGAGAACAAAATAAGTAACATATCCACAAGAAAAGTGAGGTTTTTCTTTCATATGTCTCTCCATGGTCAAATTGAAACCCTTCCTTATGTGAAATGCATGCAGTGTTTCCAGTTCAATTTCAGTAAATGAGATCCTATCATGTGGGCACCACATTCTACTTTAGTATAGTTTCATCTGACAGATGGTCACTCTTCAGGAACACATTTCTTTTTTTTTAGTTCTGACAGTACCTAAGAGTTGAATTTCCCTTTGTATGCTAGATTTAGAATGGATAACTTTTTAAATATATTTGAAAACATAAAGCGAAGGGATAACTGATTGTATGAGATTCAAGATAGTATGAAAAAAAATCATTGAAACATTGATACCCTACATGAATATAAAGAATTTTATTTCTATTATGTAAAAAGTTAAGGCTGTAGCATGTAAGATCAGTTCCAATTACCTAAACATTGCTTGTTCTCATGACACTTTTAACTGGAATGCAAAAACAATAGTATAATTTGTGATATTACAAAATATTAGTCACAGTTACCCAGATTTGTAAAAAAAAAATTTTATTTGTCCTTAGATGAGATACTTAACTCATATCTCTTTTGCTACAAATAAGAAAAAGCATTCCATCATTCTTAATTTATTGTAATCTTCAAGTAAAACATCCTGTATATAATTATAAAACTATTCTGCTCACACAAATATAACACTCCTTAATAGACTTGCTTTATAACAGATGAAAGTATAAAACATGTCCTAAATCTCTTGTCAATACTGTATTTTTTCATCTACTTTCCAATTATTACACAAAGGAAATCTTGTTATAATCTGTTCTTTGTTCTCCATGTAGTTAAGCATGGGTATTACCACCGGTTTCAGTATTGAGAAATTGAGAGCACAAAGGATTGTCAGTTCAAAGGCTTTCAACTAGTACAGAGAGCAGTTCCACTAGTTAGAAAGAGAAGTGTTATGTCATTAATAAGACCTTCAGAATAAATAGACATTTAAGTTTTTAAAAGATAAGAGCAGGCTTTTGTTTAAATGTTTAAAAATGTAGAAAGACGATGTCTTATTGTTATTAGAAATTAGTACATCTGTCTCTTGTCACTCCAAGAGTATTCATTAAGACTGCATTTTGTAAGTGTACATATCTTAGAAGTTATGTATTCATGCATCCTTAGCTTTTCTTGCTCTTTATAGAAACAAAAAAAAAAAGAAAGAAAATGGGTGGAATATCTCAGATGACCATAAAATTGCTGAATCTTCTGATCCATAGTTAGATACATCACCCATTGCTCTATTACTTCATCGTTAAAATTCATCAAGTATTTTAACTCTTATAAATAATGGTCATAACATAGTGTATAAAAACAAGATTCCCTATGTGCTTATCACATCGATATTA
The DNA here is from genome assembly GCA_004024945.1 of Uropsilus gracilis. Taxonomy (NCBI): domain Eukaryota; kingdom Metazoa; phylum Chordata; class Mammalia; order Eulipotyphla; family Talpidae; genus Uropsilus; species Uropsilus gracilis. Next base: position 36,496 of record PVHY01009836.1, read on the forward strand.
TTTTTCTTCATCTCAAAAGCAAATGTGAAACAATCTTATATTGTTATATCCAAAGGCAACACAGTGTCCCAACATAATATATTCTTAGAAAACATATTATTTATTGACTAGAAATATACTTTACTCCTTGTATTGTATTGCCAGTACATAATCTATGAATTATTACTGAGTTCATTGCTTCCTATTTAACCTAATTAAACATTTACTTGATGATCCAATGTTATATAAACAAACAGTATTTGCCCTCTGAGTATGTTTCTCAGAGCTTTTGAAGGATTCCATTTTTAAGACAATACAAAATTAAATAGAGTAAATATAAATAACATAAACTTAATATATGTGAAACACAAAATTGCTGGACAACATAAAGTAACAAGACAGGACTCACTTTCCTGCCTGAAACAACCAAATCTCCTGACACAATACTTGAAATGATGATTTTAAAGGTATTGGACATCTATCAAGAAAGGACAATGATTACTACAGAAAGGAAAATAAATGAAGTATGTGCTCTGTGATTGTTCTAACTTACCGCCAGGGGAGAGTTCCTTGGTACAGTAGAACAAAAAGGGGAAACAAGACAAAACTTATTTGTTTCCTGAGCTAAGACTATAATGATGGAAGTCTGAGTGAAAGAAGAGGGTTAGGGAGAGAAGGGGAAGGGTTGGGCAAGACAGAGCAAACTAGCAAAGCCCTGGAGATTTCCACCAGGTATCTTTTAAGCCCTCTATTAGATACTGAGAAGAGACCATGTTTGAGTAAACTGAGGCCCCTGATAAATTTGCCAAACAGATTGCAGGAAGAAATATTACCAATACTTACTGGACAGGAAATATTTCCTAATTTCACTTCTGAGAGGAAAAACAAACAAACAAACAAAAAAAACCCCTCATAATTTATGGAGTAAAGACAATGATCACTACAGAAAGGGATATTCAGAAAGATTATTTTTGGTAGTGGCAAAATATTATCTGAGAATTAGTGTTATTTTAATCCTACATCATTAAGATGACCAAATTTGTATACAAAGTGAGAAGAATCTATTAACTTAAACCCAGCTTAGAAATGTAAAAAAAAAAAAAAAAAAAAAAAAAAAAAAAAAAAAAAAAAAAAAAAAAAAAAAAAAAAAAAAAAAAAAAAAAAAAAAAAAAAAAAAAAAAAAAAAAAAAAAAAAAAAAAAAAAAAAAAAAAACTGAATTAGAAAACAAGGACACTAAAGAGTTACTGTATCTTTGTAAACCTAATTCCATATGTTCAAGAAGTTAGATGAATAATTGATGCTGTTAAATCTAAGCACAGATGTGATAACTATTAAAAATATCAAGTTTATATGATAACATTACATCATTAAGAGTAAAAAACACACAATATACATTAAAGATAATGTAGACAGTTCAAGGGGATAAAGGAATAAGGCTAGAAAAATTATCCATAGGTAAAAAGTATCAAAATCATAAAAGAGCAGAATATCAATATGCTGTGAGAAACACTGTGTTTCCAAAGGACAGAAGGTCTGATGGACAGAAAATAAAATGACATGAGGAAATTAAGCATAACATTTTAAAAATATAGTGAAAATGCAAGTCCACATGGCCACAGAATTAAAAAATTCCTAGCAGAAAACACTTGATAAATTCTACACTAAGGTAGGTAAATAATTAAGATTTTTATGACAAATGATCAAAAGAAAATTCAACAATAGCCAAGTTAGATAAGCACATGTTTTAATAAGCAGACAATAATGAAAGAAGATTTCTCCTTACCAAAAACTTCAAGTCAAAAAGGAAAACTTCTAATTCTACTACTAGTAAAAAATATTTATCCAAAACAAGATAAAATATACAAAATGAAAAAATATCATTGATAGCAGAACAGTATTTTAAGAAACATTAAAGGATGACCCTCAGGTAGAAGAAAATGATGCCAGTTGGAAATGTCCCGTAATTAAATGATACCAAGGGTGTTAATGTACAAAGATAAGGATACATCAAATTTAAAAATTTGTGATATTTTCATAGTCACTTGCACTCTAAAATATTAAAATAGCAAAATATATTTTACTTTATGCTCTATCCATTTCAGAATTGCTAAGAGAATGAAGAGTATTTACTAAATATCTAAAGTTTAAGTCCATTTAAGAAATTGTATCAATTTTGATTTTTAGTTCAAAACCAAATATATTTTATACTTATGCAATATAAAGTACTTAATTTTATCTGATAGTACTCATTGATATATCAATTTCTTAATTGTTACTGTAGCAAATAAGGGTATGAATATAATAAGAAGGAAACAAAATCATGTCAAATTTCTAAAATAATTTGTGAGCATGTTTTATAGTGTATCATTAGTGTTAAATTTGAATGTTAGTTATCTGAAATAAACTTATGAATGTTGTATAAATCATTAGTCTGTTAAGTATATGATTTGAAAACAAGTTCTACCATTCAGTAGGTTGCCTTTTTTGTAGGATAATGATTTATTATTAACTAAAATGTTTCTGCTTTTACCTTGACATAGTTTTATGTTATAGTCTTTATTTTGTTTCCCTTGCCCTAAGAGTTGAATACTAAAATGACATCTAGAAGACATTTGTCAAGAAGTTTGTCATCTATAGTTTAGAACAACTGCATAATTCAATTTTCAAACTCATCATTTCTAAGATAAAAATGATAGCTTCTTAGAATTGTATTTTAAAAATATAAAGAATTGCCAGTAAGATGTTTATGGAATGACTAATAGAGCACCAACACAAAAATATTTGCTATTTTTAGCTAAAAAAATTAAATGAGGATAAATCTTTTTAAATGAAAAATCTTAATCTGAAAAGAGAGTATATGGTAACTTCGATTTTATTAAATTCCAGGCAATGTTTTGTGTATTTCTGTGTCTTTTATGTTTTTAGGGAAAATATCACAGTTGCTTTTACTTTTTTAGTGCATTTATTAAACAAAAAATAGCAAGTAAGCAGATAGACCACATTTTCAAGGAAACATTGAGTCCATCTTCCTGGAGTCAATGTTGTCTTCTTTTTTTTCCCCTAGTCTTTTGGCTGTAAATAGTAAAAATTCTAATGTTACATATAAGAAAACATAAGAAGATGTTGAAAGGAAGAAAGAAAATAAAGTATAGGGTCCCTGGATCCAAGGAATAACAAAGTGAGAGGGGAAAATTAGGAAAAAGTAGATGAAATTTCTTGTATTATTTCTTATAACTGCAAGTGAATCAGCAATTAAAGCAAAATAGAAAAATTATAAATTGAATATTCTATCATTTACTTTGATTCGATTTTTTGACACTAAATTCTGCAAAATTATGAATAACTGCAACAAGAAAACAACTGACATTATTTTCCCAATGAGTTTCAGTTTGAAAAACTATATAGCAGAAATAGGTCTTCAAGAATGATTCAAAGCAAAACTGGTAGTTTTCTTTAACCTTAGCAAAATATTAGCAAATCTACAGACTCAGCTTACCCATCATCAAAATCCTGGAAAAAAAAAAAACATTTTATTATTTTGGGTGCTAACAAGACTTAATGAAGTTTATTGCCACCTGGGAAACTGATCCAAATAATGAAGGGAATTATTGATACTGGGAGCAGATAAGATACAAACAGTTGCTTGATGAACAATACACTTTGTTAAGAGCTTTGAATAATAATAATAAAAAAAAAAAGGTGTGGTTAGGGGAGGAGTAATGTTCAACCTATTTCCCCAAAAACATATCAAATAATTGAGTCTCCCACCATTTGGAGACATAAAGTAGATGCTGACAGACTACACTCACTGTAGTCTATAGTTAACTCACTTTAGGTGATTTTGAAAAGTTAGTCCTTAGAGTAATTAACAGCATGACTTCTGCAGCCAATACAAAGAAATGATGCTCTAGAGAAGAGATAGGGGCCTCTCTGTGATCCCTGGTGGACAGTTAAGGGTCTCAGGTGTAGGTAAGATCTTTTTAATTTTAAGGCTTATCTTCCATTGTTCATGTCTCCGCTTCATGTATTTTTTTTTAATAACCCAAAGTTCTCTCTAAATAATATCTATCAAAAGGAGTCTGGGGAGCTTATGTCTCCACATTCTGACCTTAAATATATTTGAAGACTTTCTTGCGGGCGTTCTTATAATGAGTTTTCACGCATAAAAAAATCAAGTACACTGTTAATCAGCCAAACTATATTCAAGATATCATTGGGACCAAGCTTTCCTGTATTGGCATAAAGACTATTTAAAGTTCCAACTGTATCTTCAGTTCTGCAGCTCTGCAGGGAATGTTGTCTGGAATGAAAGCAAGTGCCATTGCTGTAGCTGCATGAGAACCTGCAAGTGGGCCCTCGTTCCAAAGAAAAATAGGCCCTTATTGTTCACAGCTGCTGTAGCACTGCCTACGGTGCCATTTCTTGTTTAATTTTTTAAATATTTTTTGTGATGACTCTACTAACATGCCTTTTTTGTTCAATTTAATTGAATGATGAAAAGCATAAAAATATTCCAATGGCAGTTAATGAGCATTTAAAAAAAATGTATTGCTTGGTTGTAGAATGTTTATAAAAACATTAGTAGAATTTTGAAGGAGTTAACATATTTGAATTCTTCTGTGTGTTCAATGGTGAAAAACATTGAACTTTGAACCAAATTTCACTTTTTACCATTTCTAATGAAGTGTGCTTCTGTAAAGAACCTCAAAATAATTCATTTGGATTGGATTGAGATTCGAATACGGAGACTGGATAGCGAGAGTTTCAGTGGAGGAGAGATGGGAATCGGTCATCTTGTAAAGATGTGAGCCATGTGAGCTTGGCCATGTGGCCACCGAGGGCCTGCAACCCTTGGCTGACCCAGGCTGGCAGCACATGTGCTGAATGCAGTTAAGGAGTTTGAAGATTAGAACTCCGTGTTGGTGTTTGTTTCGCTGAGTTTGACTTGTGTCTGAAAGAGGCCGTGCAAAAGTTAGGCCTGAGAAGAAAGTGAACTTTGCTGGTTCGGCACCATGGAGTTCCTGCTACCTGAAGGTGACAAGGAGAGGACAGTGTGGAAGACAAGGAGGAGCAGTCAAAGGAACATGTCTTCAAGTGTCTGGAGATGGACTCTGTCTGGACATTGGTGAGATGATCAGGACTGAGAGACTGGGGATTTGGGGGCAATTTGGGAAAGGACTTTGGACAATACTGAGAAAGGTTTTGGACAATGTTGAAGTATTCTGAGTCTTACATGTTTCTTTTGTAATTATTAGGATAATTAGAAATCACTTTGTTAGAAATAAATTAGTCTGCACTGAAAAAAAAAAAGAACCTCAAAATATATTATTAAAGAAGAGCTTTTATTTTTATTTTTGTGTTACTGTCACATTGCTAAGAACAAACACCCAAGGATGAATCATCAACTGTCTGGCAACTTAGATAAATTGGATAAAATCAGGGAAGAAGTTTGCAGGAAAACATCTTCTATTTCAGCTTTAGGTATACAGTCTTTCATGTGTAATACTAAATAATTTGCAAGCTTTATCTTACAAGGAGGTTTGATTCTCACCTAAACACTTTGAAAAATCCTATCTTGATCATTATGTGCTGACTGTATTTAGCATAATTGTCTAAGAACGTTTCTTTCTTCTCTTAATCGTTTGAGCAGCATGGGTTGCCTGCATTTTCAGCACTCTCAGGAACTGCATTTTCATAAAAGCATTTAGTTCTGACTTCAGAATGCAGTACCCAGCTGAACACAAAGGCGATGTCATGCTTTGGAATTTGTGTAGCCCGAATGTGTTGAGATCTTCCAAACTGCAGACCCTTGCTTGCTATCAGGGGAAGTGTATCAAGTATATAACTAAATTAAGATGTGATCACCTTCAATTTTAGTTACAAATAGTGTGAATAATGGTACCATTACCAACAGCACCATTGGTAACAGTAGTAGCATTATCAATATACCATTTCACATAGTAGAACACGTAGGATTTGATTTCCTGTACTCTAGCTTCCCGAGCTGACACCTTATTCTCAACCTACACAGGCTTTATCTATTTGAAACTGAAAAGTACCCTTAATCCAGTTCAAATTGATAACACCAAAGAGAAAGCAGGTACAAAGAATATTCAAGAGTAAACAACTCAAATCATTAGTTTTCTTTCTTTCACTACAAAAATTCACAGATATTCATATTTTGGAAATTAAAATTTGCAATCATTCACATGTTAATAATCTGACACTGAACTTTTTTTCAGCATGGAATTTTTGTGAATGCTTTCCATGCTTGCCTACTTTTACCTCCTCTTCTCCATACTGAAGGAACAACCACAAACTTTCTACATGAAAAGAAAATAAAAAGAAAAACAAAATAAAAGCAGCAATTTTTATCCTGGAACTGCAGTCTTCTAGCATATTGTTTCTTAAACGTGGCGTGAGTTTTTGTGCCAGATTTAGATAATTGACAGATTTATGCATGTGTGCATTGGCTTGGTACTTTTTCTCTCCTGTGAGGAAAAGCTGCTAAAAAATCTGAAAGCTCAACCAGAAGCGTTAGCACATTTTCTGAGCAGGAAGTTGGGTTCACAGTAGTTTTAAGCAAGCCTGCTGGTGAATAAAGTCATAATGCTGTGGAAGTGAGGCCACTGAAGACTAAAACATAATACAAAAATGTTGTTGCTTCAAGGTTGACGAGCAGTAGGTCATAGCTGGATTGCTAAAAACAATGCAACAGAAAAAACACGAGAAAATTTGTAAATCTGATGGGTTTCCAGAAAATATTCGGATTCATACGTAATTGTTTTCTCAATCTTACAGGAAAATTAAAAGAATAATCTGCCTCTTTTACTATGTTTTACTGAAGTGAAAAAAGAAGTGGGCAATGGCAAAAATTAATTACATTTTACCACCCTTAACTCAAAATCCCCCAGTGATTTATTGGCAGTTTAGTATTTTACATTGGTACAAGGATGGTACACACACACTATTTCCTATATAGCATCACTGTAAATATCTTGAACAAACATATCAGTGTTTAGCATCTGACACTTACTAAGATAAATATATTGTATTAGTTTTATTGTATTTGGTTTTGCTTGCAGTATTGTATTTAGTTTTGCTTGCAGTATTTGCATAATTTATATCTAACTTTTTTATTTTCCTTTTAATCACTCTATGCTGTTTGATATGAACAATGCCACCTTAAAGTTACCAAACAGATGTTGAAATCATCAAATGGACTTTCTTATGTTATTACTCAATCTCACAATAATCAAAGAAATTAAATACAGCAAGGAAAGTATTGTATTGAGCATCTATTTGATGGTCATTTATGTGATATATATTTGAGTAGGTTCAACATATGTAAAATTTATTCCAAGATTTCAGAAAGTTCACCACAAACAACAAAAAAATAACTGAAGACTGGAAAGTAATAAATTCAATGGCAGTAGAAAGCAGGAAGAAGAAAAAAAGAAGGAAGAACAAATTTTTCCAGGAGAATAAAAATGTGAGGATCATTTTTGGTGATAGAAATGATTGGTCATTTTAAAATTCAGGTCAGATGTTAAAAGCCAACAGAGGAAGAAACTGAAATGGAGGAAAATGTGCAGTAAGTGAAATAATATGATTAAAGATATAAAGGCAAGTTCCAGAATATATGAAAAAAAACAAGAAATAAAATTTAGCCAGGGAATAGGCTATATATTATGCAGTAGACCTCAGGTATTTACTCAGGTCATAATAAAAAATATTTGAATTTTGGGGTGAGGAGAAAACATATGGCACAAAAAGTATATATCTGAGAGTGTCATTCAGTTATAGTAAAAAAGATGGGGCTCTAGGGTGTTGACAGAAACCAGAGGCTCTTAATTTCAGTGCAGGAAAGAATTCAAGTAAGAGTGACACAAGTCAGTTAGAATAGAAGCTTTATTATAGATGAGAGTACATACTGAAGTGTGAGTGTTGGTAGATTCAGAAGAGACTCCAGAACTGAAGGCTGCTGATGAAAATACTTCGTTAGCTTAAGGATCAAGACTAAACAGATGGGGTCATGAACAGGTTTTGATAAGTCTTGTTAAATACAAAGGGACAAAGATTCTCAGGTGCAGTCCTCAACTGGTTCTAATCTTTGTTTAAAAAGACCTTACCTGTTGGTTACATAAGAAGTTTTATAATCAAAAGGCACACAACATGAGACACAAGCACTAATACCATATTCTGTCATGAGCACTGATTTTTCAGTGCTGAGTGGGTAAGGGTAGGGGACTGCAGCTTCTGTGCTAAATTCCTGTTCTACCTCAGTAAAAGCCAACTGATTTCATAACTGGAATGTACCACCACAATAACAAAACAAGTGAAAAAGCAATCAGATGCATTGTTTAAATTATATCCCACTGAAATACTAAAATAAGTCTAAATTACATATGATTTCAATTCAATACATTCAATTTGTTATAAATTCAGGAAATAGAGTCAAATGAATTTTTAAAATTTGAAAAGAAAAACTTTGACATTTTCTAGTCTCTTATCAGTTGGTTGCATTGGGTACAAATTTGGAGTTCACTCATAGCATGAATAAAATGTCAAACTTTAATGTTAATCAAACATATGTATGAAAAGAAAGAAAACAGGAAACTTGAAATTATTTAATTGAAAAAGTTTAGTCCTAGACCTCCAGTTTAAACTTCTTGACAAGATATACATTTAACATTTTTTATTCAAGTCATGAAGACTTGTTCGGGGTGCCGAGTATATTTCTTTATGAATAACTAAAAACTAATTTTTCCCCCAAACAGACCTCCAGATCCGTTGCTGACCATATGCTTTACAGTCTGAAATGTAGTACTATAATGAGATGATAACCAGTTGATCGAAAGTGCAAAGGCTTTTTGAGTGACCTAGTTATCACAGTGGTCTTAGTAGGGTTTCATTCCAACTCCTGCTAAATAGGTGTCGATTTCTCAGCATTTATTGTAACCATAAGAACCATCGGCAGCGGAGGCTTAGGAATAGTTTTTGAATAAAACACCTTGAAGAGTGTGAAGCTGTCTATGTGCACTAGTTGAACTACATAGATTGTGAGCTGACACAGAATATTTGATCTGCTGAAACAAGTGCAATTTTTAGATCTTTATTTTGTTTGTGAAATAATTTCTAGCAGTTTGGTGAAAATCTCATCAGAGCTGTACAAAGAAATAATATTTTGTACTTAAATTATTAAATGTTTTTTTTAAAAAGGAAAAGCAACGACTGAAAGAAGCTGCTCAGATTTCTAAATAATCATGTCATTGGTTATTCTGACTTGACCTTGTCTATGTATCTAATTTCCCTTCACAACCCAAGAAAGCATTCCCTACTAAAAATAATTCTTCATGTTTTTTATATGATAAGCCTTTTCAGTTAAACATATGTTATTCCCCTCTACAGATTGAGTTGCTTTGTAAATAACTATTGTCTGTATTTTATACAGTACCTTGGAATAGTACCTGACCCTAAATAATGATATTCATTGATTATTGAATGAATGATTGCTGAAATTCTCTGATGATGGCATCAAGAACAATTACAAATAGAATATTCTGACATTTGCTTAACTGACAATCATGAATTATACAACAAGGGTTTCTTCTTTGCTTGTGTAAATGAATCTGAATTAGACATCTTTTGTTTGCACTGTCTCCATTACAACACCTTAAGTTGATTAATTTGCTTACATGACTTGCATGTAGTTCAGATACAATTCTCAGTAGTATAGAGGATACTATTCATGATTTTATAACACAACTATAGCCAAGTTGCTTTAAAATGAGAAGGCATGAATTCTTTTTAAATATAATATATTTGTGTATAGGAAAAAGACCATTGATATGCAAAAGTGGAACTATTCAGGATAAAAGATATTGTATAGTGACTTCCATAAATCTATATCTATCTTTCTATAGTCAAACTCTCACTCATTGCTTTACAGGGTCTAAGATAATAAGAAAATTACTTTGGCTTTCTGTATCTGTTTCATGTACTATACAACTAGAAAATGACAGCATCAAACTCATAGAGCTATTAGTCTATGAATAGAATAGAATATAATGCTTCATGTGAAAGGAACTTAAAAAATTCCTCAAGATAAAATATACAAATATATATCACCATTAATGACCTCATTCAAATCAGCACATTATGAAACTATTGATTTGTATTAAAAACTTTTAGAAATGTTTAGTTTTATATGTATATTTCAATATCTTTGAAGCATGTTTCATGTTGTCCAACATCTTTACTTTTGTCAAAAATCTAATTAATTTAAATATTAATAAAGAGTTTAAAAACATGTAAGTATTAGCTAGTTAAATATGCCAAATCTGGGGATAAAAATATATACATTATTAAGTATGAAGAAAAATTATTTGAAATTTCATTTTGGAATCTTTAATTTCTTGGATTATTGTTGTTTCATAAGTGAAGCAACCAAAGTTTAATGAAAACATTCCAGCAGTTATAACCTTAGTAGCAAATTTTCAGAAGCTACATATTTTCACTTTTCTATTTAAGAAAAGTTTAAATAAAGGTATTATTTTTACTTGAACAGAAAATAAGTGTAAAGAAATTTCTGGCTTTCTTTAGAGATTTTTAGGAAATTTAGATGGACAAACATTAGATGCATTTAGAAGTTAGAGTTTTAGATGAATTCACAAATTTAATAATAATAAACAATGAAGTTAACAATATTTGAGTACAAGATCAACATTTTTATTACATATAACACATCATGATTGAATAAAAATAGTACATTTCTAAAATAAATTTTAATATATTTCAACTCAAAGTGAAATGATTACATTTTATGCTGATAACTCAAGATTTTATAACATTCAGTACCAGTGCCAGTGAAATATGGCAGGTCAGATTGGCTCCATAGAAGAGAGAGCTCTCTGGTGAAATTTGTTACAAATTTATGCTTTTGGCTTGTGATAGTAAACCTGGAAAAAAAGGAATTTAAGCCAAATTCCACAAGTAGTGCTGTTTACTAATAATCACTCTCCTTTAACTTTTTAAGGAAAGTTGTACTAGTCCTAAATCTAAATACTATGCCTTCAAAACTACTATTAGAAAAAATATAACAGATAATGCATTCAATTTTTCAAAGTAATTTTTTGACCGCATACCCTGTTTTTAACCTAATAGGTGGATAGTAACTGCTGAGTTAATGAGAATGAATAATCTTCTGAACATTTTCCCAAATTTGTGGAAAATTTTCTATGATTAATGCCAATTCCCATTATTTTTCTTTCTCAGGCATGCATAAATGAATCTAAATGAGAAAATTGAATCAAAGTTGGTCTGTGAGACTAAGGAGATGTATGGTCTGAAAATTGGTAAATGATACAAACTAGTTTAATTTTTAGATTCACCTTTAGGGCATGAAGTTCTAATTTTCAAAAATAAATCTAAACTTAGTGAAATCAATAAGTCGGAAAATAGAGGAAATAACAAGAAGACAGATTCTATTTGAGTACATTTATATTTCATTTTAATTTACATTTCACACAGTTTATACAAATTTTACTTAAACTAGACCATCATATACCATATTTTTATAGTAACTGCATTTTCTTTTGCTTTTTATAGAAAAAAATCATGATCTAGTTCAATTACAAATTGTGTACTTTTATTCTTGAAGTTGTGTCTTTATTATATGTGTTGTGTTGCTACACATTTGGTTTTGGTTCCTGATTCTTTGCTGCAAGCCATGCATTTTTGAAAAATCTTTTTTTTTTTTTTACTTTTTTTAGAAAACTTCTCAGAAAATATGTCTGTTTTTATCGGTGTAAAGTTGTCTTTTGTTAAGGTGGGACAGACAATCTCATACTACCTTACATCCAGGAAGTTTCCAGCTCAAATTTTCCATTAAACAAATAATAAATAATATTCATTCTCCAACTCTAAAATTTATTTCTGCATTCACAAAGTAATTCATTCATGCAAATGATGATAGATTCAAGTGGGTCATATATGTCCTATTCAAGAAGGAACTCTCACTAGCCCCAAAACTTTAAAGACAGAGTAAAAGCATGCCTAGACAAATAAAACCTTAGCAGCTGTCAGTTGATATATACATTTAATCAATTACTGAAATGATGATTTTTTTAAAAATTTGTCTTACACACCATGGTTATACTGTGAATTTCTCAGGGGAAAAAAAATACTGTTTTTTGTACTTATATAGAGTCAAAAGCAGATGTTTCGAACTTTTGATTTCTCAATAATACCCCTTTTCAAACATTCTCTATAAAATTATAGAATATTATGCTGCTTGAATGCAATGTGCATTCTTCATTTCTTTTAGTGGTCCATTTTCTCCTCTTCCCGTCCTGAATCTTGCATAGCAAAGGACTTGGGTCTTAAATTTCTACCTTTGAACTGCATGATATTGGGCAAATTAATCTGTATTTGGGTTTCTTCATATGTAATGGCTGTAGATACAGCATACACTTTCTATGAAGAAATTAGTTCTTTCACAACAATACAATTAAGCAAAAGAAACAATGAAAAGTTTTTTGGAGTTTAAAATTTCATAATATGATATGATGAACTCTGGAATTAGAGTTCCTTAAACGGAAATAATGGGATCGGGAATTGTACTTTCTTTTCAGTCACTCAGTAGATACAAGTTTTCCAGGAAGCTTCTGGGGACAACCAGAATGGAACGCAGTACTTACCAGTGTAGTCTATACTGCCACCATCGGGAGAAGCAAGCACTGCAATCATATAGGGGAGATTGACTAAGGAATCTGTCTCCATTAATTCCCTGCAATTTGCGTTCTACAGTGATTGTAAGGGAACTACCAATTAAGGAGCTTAAGATATTGGTTTACTAACTTTTGTACCATGTAACAGGAAATTCACTCAGAGTTACTTCCAATGTCTGAGAGTACCATATGGTTTACAACTAGTCTATCTCCTAAACAGATTAGATTTAATTTAGCAGAATTCAAAATCAGAAGAAATTTACAATTAAGATGTTTGGTACTAATTTAAGTTAGTTCAAGAAGTTATTTTTATGTTTAATAGTCAACAAGAGGAGAGAAAATGAAAGATAAGATTTTTTTTTTACTAGTTTTCTATTTCATCTTCAGTAACAGTTTGAATTTCTAATCACATTTGAAGCTAAGATTGGAATGTTTTAAACAGGTATTAAACAGGCATAAGTCCATTTACACTTTCAAAAAATCACTCAAAACTCTAGTAAACTTGCAATTTATTTCTCTGTAATTGATTTCTATTGGGGTTTTTGCATGAATATCTGTAGACAAAACTTACTCCATATCCTCATCATTATTGTGATTGAGTTTATGCTTTACCAATAACTTCAACAAAGAGCATAATTAAAAGTATTTTGTGTAAATTTAAATTGAGTAAAAGTTTTATCTTTTATGCTTATGATGCAAAACTACATCATTTGATCAATCTAATACATGGCAGGTACTATTCAAATATAAAATTTATGGCAATAAAAATGGTAAGCATAAAACTTCAGGGAATGCAAAGTTTTTGGAAATGCGTGGGGGGAGCATGTAAGGGAATAAGCTGTCCTATCATATTTAAATCCACTCACTTCTATTATTATACTTAGTTTATATACATCTCTCTAAAAGACAAAGATTATTAGTAAGTGACTATAATAGGCAAAAATAAATGCAAAGTACCATTTCTTCTTTTTTGTCTGAGGTTAAAATTGAACACTGTTTTGTTTGAATGGGAATAGTTCATTACATACTTGTATGAATGATGAAAATAGTAACTGTAAGTTTAGAGAAGATATTAAACCTGTATTTTGAATTATTCATAGAAAACAATATTTTTTCAATGTTTCCCTTTACTTTGAATTTAAAAACCACAGAATGAAATGGTTTGTAACTGATACAACCTTCAAAAAAAAAAAAAAAAAAAAAAAAAAAAACCTGGAATACTCTTTCAACAAAAGGGTAAAAGTCAAAGATCTGAACCAACTACCCTAACACACCCCAAACAATGTAAACAACAGTTTAAAGGGTGAGAGGAAAGAGCAACCAAAACCAAGCTGGTGATCGCTGATGAATTTGGGAGAAGGTATAATTTTCCAACTGGGCACAGTGCAGGATAGGGTAGCATTGTCATAGGTAGTAAGGAGACCTAGTGCAAAACAGGTACTAAAATTTGTAGGGAGAGAAGCTGGTAGCTAAAACTGCACCTTCTGGGTTCTATCACTCACAAAACAGTAACAAGATTTATGTACATACCATGCAAACCAAGGGTCACTGAGGCTAAAAGTGGTCAGTTATCTTACCCCAGATATTGCCCAGTCTCTGAAGTCTTAAAAACAAGCACGATGCCAAGATGGTACCCTCTCTGATCCAAACCTGAAGCAGATAATGAGCACAAAGTCCAGTTATCCAGCAAGCTATCTTGTTGTCAGAGGTGCATAGATTTCAAGCTTTCCAGGTTACAAGATTTTCGAGCATACACAGATTCCAAGAATTTCCCAGCAAGCTGTTCTCTCTTTTTCAGAGGTCCAAATTTTCATTTTCTAACCAAAGGCCTATACTTGCTTTTCTCACACTCTAGCTGGCTACGTTCCAGGGTGTCAACCTTCTGGGCTGAAGTCAGTTTGGGGCCGAAGCCCCTCAACCTTCCCATTCTCTGCAACTTTCTTGCGGCTTTTATCATCTCATGTCAGATCCAACCCACCCTGCTCCTTCCCTCACTTGCCCGAAAAGTGTATATTATCCAGGCAATTTCTCATTGCTGTTCCTTCTCACCTGTGTCACCCTGTTACAGTAGCACTACCCTCCAGTCCCTACCATGATTCTTAATCATAAAAATGCAGGGTTCTTTTTTTCTTGTCATCTATACACTCACATGATGTCTCAGGACTGGATATCAATCCTCTGTCTCAGAAGAGAGGATACTTTTGATTTATTTTGTTTTCAGTAATGTTATTTTGGAGAGATGTTGAATTCAGAGTTGGGTCCTGGGTTATCTTTGAGAAAGGTTTCACCAGAGCTATTCTTTTAACAGCATATAATGAGACCCTATTAAGCAGAGACTTTGGGACAGGTTTATTATAAAAAAGAAAAAGAGATGAAAACACTTGCACACACACAAGTGGGCAGCTGCCTGTGGAAGGGACTTGTTAAGAGATAAGCCTGCACAGAGGTAAGTGAGAAGTCCTGGGAGGACTAGCAAGCCCCACATTTATTTAGAAGAGATTCAGTAAAGAATCTCTCAGGACATGTTGCCAGGGTAGAAATTGTGCTAATATGTTTTTCCTTTGGGGAGGGTTTCATTCCTTTGTGAAACTGTTATCTATTGTTAAATGAATTATTTATAGTCAAAGGGTAGATTGAGTTGTTTAGACCAATGATTCTCTTTAATGATCCTTAATTTCCAGACTTCCTCTGGTCCAGGCCTCCAGATACGTTTTTATAACACTTTGATACTTGTTATAGCAGTTGTGGCCTAAGGATTTCTTTGGGTTTTTATTTTTTTTTCTTTTTTGTTTTGCTTTTCATTTCTGTAGCTAGCTTAACAACTATGTTAATCATTTCTACCCCACCTCAAGTTTCTGAGATAATGATGTCTCCAACCTAAATTATCTTCACTTAGTTTCCATCAATGAGATCAATCAATAGGTGAGAGAAAGAGAATGCAAATCCGGTTATCTTATGTTTTTTCCTTAAGATAACTCTTCATCAATTGCTCATCTTTACATTAAAGTTAGTTAACTCCCATATCCTGGGAAAACAAGCCCATTTCCTCTCTAAACAAGACTTAGAAACAGAATGGTTCTCTTGGATTCATAATTAATATTATATGAGATGTAAAGTTTCACTATCAGGACAGAACCGTAAGAAAATCCGATGACCCAAGGTGAATTTTCAGGGGTAAGGTTCAGACCCCTAAACCTGACCTTTATCCCCAATGAGGCTCCTCAGGGGCACAGCTTGATGATAGGAAACTTGAGATGACTTAATTCAGACTATCAAGACAAAAGAAATATTTTATTTTGTATTTTTTGCATAACATCTTCTGATTTAGCTTCTCCCTGCTTCTGTGGTGGCTTAACTTTCTTTTTTGGTCAATCTCCCTTTGCCCCCATATTTTAAGAACAAAGAATTGTAGTTTTTCTCTCCTAACCATATCGGTCCCTTTCTAGAGACTATACAATATCATTGGAATTACTGAGATGTGGGTGTGCTGTTTGGGTAAAGAAATGGGAGTCAGCAACCTCTAAAACCCCAATGATGTGGAATATTTACTATTATTCTGCCCATTCCTTCAGCAATTAAAGGAGCTGAAGTTGCTCCTTGAATTCATTACAGTTAGGTCAAATTAGTGGCACTAGAACAGGCTGTGATCTCTGATATACATGAATGGACTTGCTAATCTGACCAATGAGACCCCCTTCAATCAAGTTTTCACAGGACTATTAAGATTACTACTGGCAATCAATACCTCCCACATGCCCTGCTCTAGTCACATTTGAAGCTATTTACACACAGCTGAAGCTTGAAGACATTGGGACACCTGATATGGTTTAATTCTTCTGTTCTGGACTTTCTTGGATCTCCTGCTGCCTCAGTTGACTAGAGGGATGGCCACGAGTGAAAAGGGTAGCAGTTTGAACTGTTCATCTATTATACTTTCCCATGTAGGTTTATATTTTCTGTTCTCTTACCTCTTATTGTTGGCTATAGAGGTGTTCATTTTTAAAGTTTATCTTTTCTCTTGTTAATCTCTCTGGAGTCAGTTAATTGGTTTCCAAACTATGGATCTAAAAGGGATAAAGAAAGGTTAGCTTCCTTTCCAACATTATAGATTTTCATCTTTCTTTCTTTTCTTTTTCTTTTTCTTTCTTTCTTTTTTTTTTTTTTTTTAGACTAGGTCTCGCTATTTTTGCCCATGGAACCGCAGGCTCTCGTTGACCGGGGTACCACAGACTCAAGCAATCCCCAGGCTCAGTTTCCCAGGTAGCTGGGATTACAGGCGCGTACCACCACGCCCAGCTATTTTTTTTTGACCCAGGTCGGACTGGAACCACGATTCCTAGCCCCGGCCGCTCCATAGGCTGAAGCTTACAGGTACAAGCCACCATGCCCGGCCTGATTTTCATCTTTCTTAAAGAGATGTCTTTTAATTTTTTTTGTTACCTACATTGGCTCTAATCTCCTACAAACTCACGTTCTATTCTATTGTTTTTTCTCTTCTACTATATTTCCTGTTTTTAATAAAACATTTCCTTAAATTTTATTTATTTTTTAACCTAATTTAAACTGCATGTACTCAAACATTGCCTTTTTCCTTTATTAACTACAGATTTCAGCCTTACTGAAAAAAAAAAAAAGATATTCCCAAAACTTTATGTAGGCTTTCCTAAATATATTAATAATTATTTAAATGCTGTGATAAAACTTCATTAAATTGGTTAAATATTTCTCTGATTTCTTTTCCCCATCCAACATACCATACCCCATCTCCCTCCTACCTGCATCCCATCAGCCCTTCCCTATTTCCTGTCCTAATCATTATCTTTTTCTTGCCAACATCTTATATTGTTTAAATATTATTATTTTTTTGTATTTATAAGATGTATACAAATCTTTCTTTCACTTTTGACTTGTTTCATTCAATATAATCAACTTAACATTCATCTATTTTGTCCCAAATACCATTGTTCCATCTTTCTTCACAGCTACAAAATATTCTATTGAATATATGATCTGGTTTCTATATCCATTAATGTATTGAAAGGCACTTAAGTTGGTGAGATTTGGCAATTATAAACTGCACTTTTAGATGATGATGATGATGAAGACAGACAGACAGACAGACAGACAGACAGACAGACAGACAGACAGACAGACAGACAGACAGACAGACAGA
>PVHY01009837.1:0-55113 GCA_004024945.1 Uropsilus gracilis
AAGAAAAATTTTAAAGTGCTAGACCGTGTGGTACCACACAGCTTATGAAAAAATGAATTCTTATCTTTTAGTTGTTCATTCACTTTTGTTGGCTCTCTATTTGAGTGTGTTTATTCACCTTCTATCCTGAACCTCACCTGGGTGTGCAAGAGTTGCACACGTTCACTGGCATCCAGAAGCTCTTGTTCTGCCACCTTTCTGCTCCTTTCCGTCTGTTCCAGGGATGCTCTGAGCTCTTCAATCTCAGCCTGCATCAGATTGGCTCTGCGCTCCACCATCGCCAGTTGTTCTTTAAGGTCATCTTGACCTCTGATGGCATCATCCAAATGTAGCTGAGTGTCCTACACAGAGAGAGAGAAAAATGTCTCTTACTCATGCTCCAATTAAAGTGAGTACGAATTTAGAGTCACAGGCATAGAGTATGATTAGATAGGAAAAATCTGCAAATCCCTTTAAGGACAAGTCTTTCTAGCCTAGGGTAACAGTTCTATACAAGCTGATATATTATTTTAGATCTTGAATCACAAAAAATATGCCATAGTTACTAAAGCTACAAAATTTTGAAATAGGAGAGTATTCTTAGAGATTTGCTCATTGAATGATATTTCTTTTTATAGAGTAAACAAATGAAGCGTACACATCAGTGAAGTGTATTGTGCAGTGACAAGTAGCTAAATACACCATACCCTATCTCCCTTTCCCTCACCACTTTATCTTAAAAGTAAACTTAGTCCCAGTTTTCCCAAGTGAAAACTTTGTAAAGCTGTATACAATTTTCAACCAATTACCATACTATTTAGATGATTCGTAGCATCCAGTCCATTTAAAATATTAAAATTTGAGCTATATGATGACACCCAGACTTTATGACACCTTGTGTGTTTATCAGAAGTACCTTCAGTATTCCTTGTGTGTTTCGCAGATTCCTGATGGCCTCAGCAGCCTGGCGATTGGCATGGTTCAGCTGGATCTCCATTTCATTGAGGTCTCCCTCCATCTTCTTCTTGATCCTCAGAGCATCATTCCTGCTCCTGATCTCAGCATCCAGGGTGCTCTGCATGGACTCCACCACTCTCAAGTGGTTTCTCTTTAGCTGGTCAATTTCCTCATCTTTTTCAGCAATTTTCCGGTCAATCTCAGATTTAACCTGATTCAGCTCAAGTTGGATGCGAAGAATCTTTCCTTCTTCATGCTCAAGAGATCCCTTTAAAAAAAATTTAGGTTACCAAGAATTCCCCACCCCCACATTTGATGATTTCTTCAAGAAGGCATCTCAAAACTTACAAATTTTCATGCATCTTATTTTCACCTATTAGTTCTGCATTCCCAAGGTACAGTTCAGTATTTCTCATTGAACTGAGTAGTTATCCCTCCAGGGTTTGTAACATGATAGAGTTCAGTTGCTATTATTTTTTCAATTTATTTTTAATGCACAGGTAAGCAAATGAAACGTGTACCTCTGCTTCCTCAAGGGCAGCCTGTAATTCACTCTTCTCTTGATCTATTTGTTTCTTTATTTTTTCCAATTCATGGATATGCTTTCCTCCCTCAGCAATTTGTTCGGTCAGGTCAGAAATCTCCTCTGTGTTTGAATAATAAGATGCCAAATTCAGTTGAGAAAAATAAAATATTGAAATAATACCTCCCTACCATGTTTTAAATAGAATGATTATGGAGACTTACGCTGTAAGTTCTTATTCTCTCGCTTTAGGGTTTCAAGATGGTCCAGAGATTCCTCATAGGAGTTTTTCACCTTGAACAGCTCAGTGCTAAGAGAGCGGGATTCCTTCTGGGAGGCCTCAAGTTCAGCCTGAGTTTCTTCATACTTCTGTTTCCATTCTGCTAGGACCTGGAAGTACATCAGTATTAAACCTCTGTAACTAAAACACACCACATCCTCCCCTTGGAAATGGGTTCCCATGAGTTACCTTGTCAAAGTTCCTTTGCTTTTTGTCGAGGGCTGCACAGGCTGCGTTTGTTCTCTCCACATCAATCATGAGGTCCTCCACTTCATTCTGGAGCCGCTGCTTCGTCTTTTCAAGAGAAGCACATTTAGAATTCACAGCTTCCACATGTTCCTCAGCATCCTGCAGACGCTGGGCCAGCTTTTTCCTGAAAAATTGGTCAGTGTAAGTGACCAAGAGCAGAGTCAAAATTACCACACAGTGATCCTACAAAGCTGCACTAGGAAAATACATTTCCTCAAGAGTTTTGCTCTTACGTCCGCAGCTAATGAGGTGTTTTAAAATATCCTCCTAGAACCCATTTATTTCTTTGAGAATTCAGTTTTCCCTGAATGAAAGCTTTACCAGAGGAATTTTCAAGCATATTTATGAGGCCATTTTTTGTATATTATGTGTATTTCTGTATTGTGTGTTGTGGTGGATTAGTGATGGTATATGTTGGTGAGAGAGAGAGGGAGTAAAAATAAACACTTTAACAAAATGAGTGATGTGAGGATATGATAGTGAGGAAAAGAAGTGACAGCTGTGAATAGGAGGCATATTAGCAAACAATGCTAATACTGAATAGAATTCTTACATACTTTCTGATATAGTCCTCTTTATTTTACAAATGAGAAATCTGTGGCCCGGAATGAAATATGTAAGGCCATACAATTAATTGGTAATTTTCTGGACTTGGTGGCTGCAGATAATAAATATTATTCTATAGTACAATTCCAAAACATTCTCTAGAATTTTACTGTTTCCCTTCATCAGGTCACTAAATTCATGACCGCACCAGTCCATACTTTTATCTATATTGCCCACTCTGCAAATGTTTGCTGAACTCTCTGCATTCTCTTTAATTCCAGCATCTACTGAGATATATCAAATTTAAGAAAGCTGTCTTCCCTTGGAATTTAATAGTTTTTTTTCCTTTCAAGTGTAGCTTCCATGACTTTTATTGGACAAGCAGTGGGGATTTATAAGTGACTGAATTCACTCATACTGGTTCTTAGTTAAAAAAATGACAGTGTTATTCTATAAACTTCTAATACTCTATGTAGGGATAAACTGGTTATTGTTAGTTATAATATTCATAATAAAGTACCACTATACCTTATATAAAAGGAAAGTATTCCTTTTTTAATTCCCAGTTAGTGCATATTTATGAATTCATTTTACTGGAAATAAATTCAAGAAATCTTTGTAAAAAATTGGGACATGGACAGGGATCTGGTCTTGGACCATTCTCCAATGGACAGACACTAGGCTATAAGAAGGAGAATATGATGGGATTTTTCACTCTACAATCATATAGGCTAAAATCCTTCATAAGTCCCCACGCCTTGAAAATTTTCCCTTCCTTAATTTTCCTTTGTTGCTTCTCAATTTTTGTTTCTTTTTGCCCCATCACTAAGAGTCCATACTTGGCCTCCTCCAGCTCCTCTGTACGCTGGATGGCGTCTGTCTCGTATTTGGTCCTCCACTGGGCGACCTCGCTGTTGGCCTTGGACATTGCCCTCTGCAGCTCCGCCTTGGCTTCCTGCTCTTCCTCATACTGCTCCCTCAGCAGGTCGCAGTCATGGCGGGCTGACTGTAGGGCGTGGGCCAGGGCATTCTTGGCCTGGACCAACCGAAAAAGTGTGCAGTGTAAGTTTATGTTTTAATCACTGGTATTCTCTGTGTAAAGTTCGGTAAAAGTAATGCTGCAACAGTTAGTGGTTGAGAGTATCAACTGAGAATTCTCACCTTAGTCTCCTCTTCTAGCTGCCTCTTTAGTTCCTCAATCTGCTGTGTAAATGCTTGTTTGCCTCGGGATAGCTGAGAAACCAGAGCATCCTTCTCATCTATCTGTCGTGAATATTCACCTAAGATAAAACATGAATGATTTAGCTCTCCACCTAATGAAGAATAAGTTAAAGAATGAAATACTATTGGAACATCCTTATTTCATATGATAAAGAAGAATAACTCAAGAGTTTTTAATGCCACTGAAGTTATTCCTTGCTTTTTCAAAAAACGTAATTTTCTGTTATATTCTGGGATTTGGTTTTATTTCCCCCGAAGTAATGCAGAGGTAATAAAAAATTCTCCTCAGCTCAGGGAGCTCAAAGTAGAAAGATAAAGGAGTAACAAATCATGATGAATGGATATGACCCAGGAAATTATTTGTGTTTGACAGGCAAACAGTCACATACCCTTTGGTGAGTAACGATGAACCCTCCCTCTACCCTTCCTCACTCAGACGGGAACCACCTCTCAAACTAACTTTCCCCCTTTATGCCATTTCCTTTTATTTCTTTCTCCTTCATCTACCCTCACTACACCTGGGTGTCTTCATGCTTTCCCCCACTTTAGGTATAGTCAAATGAAAGTGTCGTCCACAGTAGGTCGGGAGAGCCTAACTCATCTTACAGGTGATTTGATACGATGATGGTAGTTATGTGGCACCTAGCTGTGTAGCAGACTGCCGTGGGTTTTTGTAAGTACATCTGTGATGTTTGTGCACAAACTCGCCTGACAGGAGATTCTCAGAATGTGTCCCCATCACTAAGAGATGTGGGATAGTACACAGTGAAGGTTGACTTTCCTGGCCCCTTCTCCAGTGACTGTTCTTGTTCACTTACTGACCTGACTCTGTGTGTAAACGTGCCTTCTGGGTTGACAACTCATTGATTAAGCGTTGCTGCTCTTCTTCCTTTGTTTTCACTTCACTAAGCTGGTCCTCTAGTGTGCGGCACATTTTCTCCAGGTTTCCCTGTGGTAGACAGTAGAAAGCAAGAAAAAATGATGCATTTTTATTTATAGGTTCAGGATTTGGAGATCTGTGACTACTTGTGGAAAGAGGCTACGTTTTATGTGCTTTTTTTGTCTACTTCAAAACTCTGCACAGTGCCTTGGAAGTATGAGAGGTACATAATTTTGCCTAAATCAGTGAATAAATAGTTGTGAAAATTAGATTATTTTCTTTGGGGGGAAATAAACATCATTTAAATCTGCATCAATGTAGAGATTTGTTTTTAAATTATGTATTTTTCCAGTAATTATGTTCTTTCATGGTAATAAAGTTTGAAGTATCAATCTACAGATAAGATTATAAAGTCAGAAATGATTCAATATAATGATATCTAATAGAACTAATTTTAAAGTTTGAGATAGCTTTTAAAGTTTGTACACTTAGGTTAGATATAATCTTCTTTAAGCTAGATCATTTTGAATCATATATAAGGGTGAGTGGTGTCACAGGGACAAAGAATTACAGGGACAAACAAAGAATTAGATAAAATCAAACTTGTAACAAACTCTAGAAATCTAACTGTAAAAATGTTGGTAAGAGGTGGAAAAGGGTGAAGAGCTGAGTAAGGTAAGGCATAGTGGACTATGGTGGACTATGGGTCCTACTGGTGGGTAATATATAGTAATATATACCTGAAGGGTGTGATCCTATACCTCTGTGTCATATACATTGTTGTAAACCACTGTTACCTCTTAAAATATATAAGTAAAAATATATTATTAATATGATCAATTAGTATTGACTGCTATATACTTATATAATGCATATAAGTATATCAAATCTTATATTTATGCTTATAAATAATATATACATGAGGTGAAAAACAACGAAAAGACAAGTTAATGAAGACCTTGGCTTTGGAGACAGTCTCCATGTTGCTGGCAAGGTCGTCGATCTCCATCTTCAGCTCACTCTTCTCCTTCTCCAGCTTCTGCTTGACCCTCTGCAGGTTGTCGATCTGCTCCCCGAGCTCAGCCACGCTGTCCGCGTGCTTCTTCCGAAGAGCAGCCGCTGTGGCTTCATGCTGCAGGGTGGCCTCCTCCAGGTCCCTGCGCATCTTCTGGAACTCGGCCTCCCGCTTCTTGTTCATCTCAATCTGGGCTGAGGTCGCCCCACCAGCTTCTTCCAGCCGCTCGCTGATCTCCTCCAGTTCCCGGGAGAGGTCAGAGCGCTGCTTTTCTGCTTTGGCCCTGGAGGCCCGCTCTGCCTCGATTTCCTCCTCCAGCTCCTCAATGCGGGCCTGGGAGTGACATATCAATGTTAATGTGAATTCATGGCAGTTTTGATTTCTGTAATTTCCAGAAAATTCAGACTTGCCTGTAACTCCTTAATCTTCTTCTGCAGCTGCATCCCAAGGGCCTGTTCATCTTCGATCTTGCTTTGCAGATTGCTCATTTCAAACTCTTTCCTGTTCAAAAAAGCAGCACATTAGTTCACAGTCAATTCTACTTGTCTTTTCTGTGTGTAATTGAACGTACTTTCATTGCGGGTGTTGCAGACACGAGTAGTATGTGTTTCACAAGCGACAGTGTATCATTTTTATTAAATAAGAAAGTTAAAGAAGACATTATTTGTTTCCCCCCACACACATATCATGAAGTGATATTTAGAGATGTTTAAAACATATTTTCTCTGAATTGAGGCACAACAAACAGGTCACAACTGTTACAGGTTACAATTGAGTAATATACTCACTTTTTAAGTTTCTCATCCAATTGCTGTTTGTCATTTTCTATATCCATTGTGGATTCCTGGGCCAATTTGAGGTCGCCCTCCAGCTTCCTCTTGGCTCTTTCTAAGTCCATACGAAGTTTCTTCTCTTGTTCCAGAGACCCTTCAAGCTAAATTTATAATGGGTTTTATTTACTTATTTCTGTTCTTATATTACTACTCTTCCATGATATATGGGGGAATTTTAAAAGCTGTATCAAGTAGCATGAAACATTAATTATTATTTCCAAACCAGCATTCGAAGGCTTAGAAACATCTTTGATGGTTTGATATAACAATTGTTTATTTAATCTTAAGGGGAAACACTAGGTTTTCCACACTCACGTCATCCACTTGCTGCTCTAACTTGGTTTTAGCCTTGGTCAGAGTGTTGACTTTGTCCTCTTCTGCCTGCAGGTCATCCAGGGTCTGCTGGTGGGCCTCTTGGAGGGCCTTTTTCTCCTTGGTCAGCTTTGCGATGTTTTCATCCAGACCTGCCATCTCCTCTGTGAGGTTTTTCACCTTTAGATTGAACAAATTAAGGAATATTAAACGACATCTTGTAATCTTTATAAAAAAAATATGATACTATCTGAGGACAGTGTCAACCAGTGCTGGAAAGTAGGAACTAGAAGTTAACCCCAGCCTAACATAACTGGAAAATATGTGAGATAAAGGACAAAGTAAATGAATAGAAATGGTGGACTATAAGGATGGCAAATTTGTCATAGTATATTCCTTCTCTATTGATTTCAAGTTTAATTTTAAGATTAAACTTTCAATTAAAATGTTTAGCAGTAAGATCACACTTGTAATACTCTAAAATGGATTATGATCCACACCTTGTTCTCGGTGGCATGCTTCTCCTTTTCCACCTTGGCCAGTGTCAGCTCAAGGTCATCGATGTCTTTCTTCAGTTCTGAGCATTCGTCTTCCAGTTTCCTCTTCTTGGCTGTCAGCTCAGCGTTGATCTCCTCCTCATCCTCGGCTCTTTCAGTTAACTCTTTGATTTTAGCCTCAAGTTGGATTTTGGTTTTAATCAACTGATCACATCTTTCTTCTGCATCAGCCAACCCATCTGCTTCCTAGAGAGGGAAATGTATTTTCATTTGTCTGAACTATATATACAAACAGTAATTTATTTATTCAAAGGTGGAAATTTCAGTGACAGCCACTTTGGTGAACTATGTGTCAATTAACTTGCCAATTAAAAAAAACAAATAGACAAAATGTTAGTGATACCAATTTTCTGAGTTCTTCTAAATGTCTATTAGTGAAAGGTCAGATCAGGAAAATCTAGTCTTTGGCAAACCTGCTTACTTTACTACTTTCAAAATATCATTTTTAATAGTTTTCTCACATTTTAAGGGGAAAAATAATTTATTTGTGAATTAAAAACAAGATTTATTTTATATTTGGTAAGAAAGAAACAATAGAATTTAAAGAGAAAGTACAATAAAGAAGGGAAAATATGGATATTTTTCTGACTTTCTCACTGATGACCAAATTCTACCCAAAACCTGTGAATATATGCAGCATAATTTATGACTTTGCACCTGCTTCCTGTTTTTTTTATTTAGGTTTGAGTCTCATTATTTTTGAAAGGCAGGCAATTACAGCAGTTAATTCAGTGGAAACTGTATTTTTACAAGCCTTAAATTAAAAAAAAAAAAAAACCTCATTCAGTCATGTAATGATTGGATGAAAAGACATAAAGACATTGTCAAATTGTTCAATGTCTAATACTCACAGATTGAACTTGGAGCTGTAAGTCATTTTTCTCTTGCATCAGTGCAACCATTTTCTCTTCAAGTTCTTTCCTTTTTGCTTCTGATTTAGCCAACTCTTCTTTGGTCTTCTCAAAATCTTCCTTCATGTTGGCCATCTCCTTCTCAGTTTCTGCACTCTTGAGGAGGGGCTTGATCTTGAAGTACAACTTCATCCATGGCCAGTGCTTCACATTCATGAAGGCACGGACATTGTATTGGATGCAGAAAATAGACTCTCTATAGGCAAGGAAAAAGGATGTAAATTAAGAAGAATATGGAAAGTGATCAGTGCTTAACAATAGTAATGACCACATAGGTTTTAAGTATGAAAATGTACAGAAGAAAGACTTATCTTTGGTCCTCACCTCCTCTCCATCATCTTCTTGAACTCCACCCTCATCAAGTACCCTCTGCACACAGCTTGAGTGCGTGTAATGAGTTGAGCCAGCTTTTCATCTCGCATTTCCTCTAGAGTTCCCAACAAGCCAGCTTTAAAGAAAACCTTGTCAAGGAACAAAATTAATAGGTTATTTCCACTCATAATAAAGTCCAAAGGGCAATGAAATTATGTGATATTTGGGTTGGTGGTACCTTGGTATGACCAAATTTGTACTGGGTGTGGTCAATATCAATGGACCCCAGAAGCTTCTCAGAAGCCTTCTTGCTGTCAATGAATTGACCCTCTGGGATAGCACTTGCATTTAGAACCTTGTATCTGTGAGAATAAAAAAGTATCAAAATGTGTTTTTTCTCCACTATGAAAGAAGGTGGAACCCTTAGCAGCTATCATTGAAAAAAATGATAAGTTGAACTTTGGGGTAACAATTCTTTAAAGCAAATATGCTTTGAGTAAAACTTGGCAAGTTATGATGAAAAACATGGTAATATAAACCAAGCTTTCATTTTTTTAAGGTCCTCTTTAAATGATTTGTGCTTCAAAGAAAGTTAACAAATGTTTGGATTACATACTGATTTTGACATAGACTAACATACTAAAAGGGAAGAAATGAGGCAAACATGAGACAAACCTCTGCTTGAAGTCAGCATACAGGATCCTGCTGGGGAAACCCTTCCTGCAGATGCGGATGCCTTCCAGCACACCGTTACACCGCAGCTGGTGCAGGACAAGTTCATGCTCCATGGCCCCTAAGAGAAAGAACATGCAGACCTTACTTCATGGTCTAAAGCGAGTGCCCTGGAACTTAAGTGGATATCAGAGGTGCCTTACCAGGAGTTTTGGTTTCATTGGGGATGAGGCAGCGTACAAAGTGGGGGTGAGTGCTCCTCAGGTTGGTCATCAGCTTATTCAAATTCTCCTGTAGAACCATATGAAAAGTTTAAAAGTAATTTCCATTTGTAGCAATATTGGGAGTTCTTATCAATGATGTGTAATCAATGTGCTCTTATTTCATGTCTTAATGTGCTATCTCAATGAGAACAAGTTGTGATGTCAAAAGGATCCATACATATGCATATGGTGTTTTACTTAAAGCCAGTCAGCTTCAGTTTGTTTCAGGCACTGCCAGTCAGAAAGCTTGTATTGAAACTGGTCATTTGAAATAGATTTAGCTGAATGCAGTGGTTGCTTTAAAAGAGGGTGTGATTTGATAGAAAATGTGTTCAGTCCCAGATCTTTTACACTTGGGGTTGAAAGGAGAAATGATTCTATTTTTTTGTAATGTTTGACATGAAGCAACACACTGTGTGTCTTCTTTTTGCTAAACTTTTCCTGAGGCATTTTTTAGACTTTTTTTTTTAAGTACATCATTATTTTCTTCAGTTTTACTCATAAGTTTCTTTATAATAATATTTAAACAATTATGACCATTTTATTCATAAAAATAATCTTTGGAATTCAAGAGTGTACCTTACCCTGAAAAGAGCTGACACTGTCTGGAAAGAGGAACCCTTCTTCTTGCCACCTTTCTTTCCACCACCACCACCACCACTTTCTGAAACATAAAATAGAAAATTAAAAAAAATACACCGCCTTTAAAGTACTAGATATCAGGACTGTTGAAATTTCCTTTGTAGCTCATTGATGTGTTATTCTTAACTTTCTGTGTCTCCCGTCCTTCAACTATAGATTAAGACTATACAAATCTTGATTAGCTTTATAGAAAAATAATGGGAACAATTTAGATGTATAGTGTAGATATTGGGGTGGTATGGGACTTCTCTGCTCCAAACCAGCAGTCTGTCCCTGAAGGAGATCAGGAGATAGAGTAGTAATGCCTCCTGAGAGCACAGCTCTCAGAGAAGAGCAAAGCTGCCTGCTGATGCTCAGGCAGATGAGTGAACCTTCAGGGAAATCCCATTCCTTATCTGCTTGTGCTTCTTTCACTTGCATACTTGATGTTATGGTTCTAAGAAAACAGAATTTCAATTCCAGTACATTCCTAGTGTACTTACAAAAGGTTTCTTCATCTCCAACTTACCTGTATCCTTGAAAGAACCAGTATTTTATGACAATAGAAATAAACTGTATGATCCCTAACAAGTCACTTAACCTGAGTCTGTTTCCTCATTGGTGAAATGAGATTGTGGATGAATCGACCCATAGTGTCAATTTTAGCTTGGACAATTTATAGTCATAAGACTATACCACAATATTAAATATACTTCCTTCCATATGAAGTTGTATTTTCATATTATGCGCTGTTATAACTGTGTCTTTGTCTGATAAACAGTACATATCCATTTTGTGGCTATGGGAACATATTAATGGTATTAATAATGACCTGCTTCAGCAGCTTGTCCACCAGAGAAGAGGAAGGCCAGAGTCTTCATTGAAGACTTCTGATACAGCCCGACCACAGTCTCATTCAGTGGGTCCTTGTTCTTGTCCAGCCAGCCGGCGATGTTGTAGTCCACAGTGCCAGCATAGTGCACCAGCGAGAAGTGGGCCTCAGCCTTGCCTTTGGCTGGCTTGGGCTTCTGGAAGTTGTTGCACTTGCCCAAGTGCTGTTCATACAGCTTGTTCTTGAAGGAGGTGTCTGTGGCCTTGGGGAACATGCACTCCTCTTCCAGGATGGAGAAGATGCCCATGGGCTGGAAGGAAAGAAGGAATGATATTGAGTCCCTCAGAAAAACATGCTCCCCACATAGTTTATGTATTTGGCAGAAATCTAAAAAGCCAGTATTCCAAAAGAACGTTTTCAAAAGAAGGCTTGGAATGACAAGAAATTTAATGGCAAGTCCTACTCTGCTGTCTTTCTTCTGTTGCTGAAATATGAAACAATTATGTAGCAAGGACATGTGGAATATACCTTTCCAGGAAAGACTCAGTTTTTAAGGGAAGAAACCCACTGTGCCCTTTGACAAAATTTATGTTCAGCATATAAAATTAAAATCCAAATCAGAATTCATTTTTCTACTAATGTATATATCTGAATATTTTCTTTACTACTGACAGTGTAGATTTTTTCATTTCAAGTCTAGACATGATAAAAGTATGAAGAGAGGATAAATTATGGTTAATGACTAAAATGATCCATCCCTAGGAGAAATGTGCATCTCATGTTGTATCATCAAAACTCTATACATAACTATGTTTCCTGCTACTGTGGAGTACAGTGATGATGATGTGATTTTGCTTTATAAGCACATTGATTCTTTCATTGGCAAATCTGAAATGAAAGACTAATGGAAAATTTAACATTGATGATTTTGCTTCAGTCACAAGTTGTCTCTCCAAAATTATTTTGATGTCCCAGAAATTGAAATGCTAGAGAAAGAAGTAAACGCCTTTCATGAGGACTACATAGTTTTCATGAACAGTAGAGATATCACCAAATTAAAATATCTTTTTCACAAATTGTGCAAAAATTTGGGGAAAAACTCCAAAAGAGGAGGTCTACTCTTTCAATCTCATCTTTCATATTTGTATGAATTTTGCATGAGTATTTGAAGTCTTCCAGAGTGGCAGTTGTATTTACATTGTTCTTCCCACTCCTTAGGGTAGGTTCACATGTAACCACATGCTTTATTGATATTGATAAAACTTGGTCCTTTGTCAGTAGTCATTTTGGTCTCACTGACTGCAACAATTAAAGAACCATTTTTCCAACCTTAAAGACATCTTGGCTTCCTGCTTTGACACATGATGGTACATGCATAATAAACCATCATAGATTCACCACGACTGACTACAATACTCAAAGGACTAGCTGAACTTATAGGCACAAAATCATGCAAGAATGAAAGTGAGGGACAAAGAACTTATAAAAGCTATAACTGAGAATCTGTCAGTCTATGCATTTGTGTGAGAGGGAGATAACCATTTTCTAAAATTATTAGTGATAAATCACTTGTGACATACCTCACAGCTCATCAAAGTACACATTCTGATAAGACAGCACTTATCATAAGTCATTAGACTCCACTACTTGTTCTCTGAGAAGTGACAAAACAATTAAGCAATGGGACCTGGACAATCAATTTTTTGCAGTTTAAATAGTAAATAAGTACAACTAACCTTCTCAATGAGCTCGATGCAGGCAGCCAGGTCCATCCCGAAGTCAATGAACTCCCACTCGATGCCTTCCTTCTTGTACTCCTCCTGCTCCAACACGAACATGTGGTGGTTGAAAAACTGTTGCAGTTTCTCGTTGGTGAAGTTGATGCACAGCTGCTCCAGGCTATTGAACTGTAGAAAAGGAGAAATACAGAAAATTATTCACAACTTAATTGTCTGTAGCTACTGAAAAGCTATGAGTATTTTCTTCTGAATATAAGGCATTTTGGTTTGTTAAGTTACAAATGTTCAGATTCTTTTGTTAATATAGAACTTAATTCTAAACAAAGGAAAATTGACTCCTCAGAAACTTAGCTTTTCAAGTAGCTACGTGCAATCATATATTTAGACAAAATGCTTTTTAATGGGGACATTTTAAATATTGCCTTAGATCCATTGTTTCTATACGCATCTGCTTGGATCTGGGCTAGATTCTGAGTAATTTAAATTTTCATAAACATTCTTTGAGACTTTCAGACTTGAAAGAATAAAGCTCTCTTTCCCTATTTGTACCTATTTACATATTCTCATATCTCTTCAAAGGCCTTACTTTACCACAAATTCCATTTTGTACTCTTTGTATAGAGGTTTTTGATAACTCCAATAATATGCATCAAGTGACTAGCGATTTGCATTTGCTCATTTCCTGACAGTTCACAACTCACGTCGAAGATCTCAAAGCCGGCAATATCCAAGACCCCGATGAAGTACTGCCTGGGCTGTTTGGTGTCCAGCTGCTGGTTGATGCGGGTGACCATCCAGAGGAACATTTTCTCATAGATGGATTTGGCCAGAGCGCCCACCGAGTTGTACACCTTCAAGAACAAAGGTAGTTTTGAATTTTGAATTGAAAATACTCATGAATCCTTAGTCTCCTGTGGTTCAAATGCATCTGGTTTCAGTCAAGTTTACCTGCTGCACAGTCTGGCCTTTGGTGACATACTCATTGCCGACCTTGACCCTGGGATAGCAGAGGGCTTTGAGCAGGTCTGCAGAGTTCAGACTTGTCAGATAGGCAGCTTTGTCAGCAACTGCATGAACAAGAATGGTGAAACCATAAACAGCTTGTATAATTTCAGGTATGAATGACTGTAACAAGGAAAAAGTCTTGCTCAAAAAGTAATATATGTACTGTGACAAAATTTATTCATTTTTACATATGTATTGCTTCAAAAGCATTAACATCTAATTTTAGCCTTTTCCGGGAGATGACAATTTGGAACTTGGGAGATCTGTGAGATACTTAAAATATAGCAAAAATAAACTACAATTAATTTGAGTAATTCTCACTTAGAAAAATAATAACAGAAAAATAATAACAGGATAACAACAATAATAATAAAAATAATAACATCGGGTTTTTTTCCAGTGTATGTGGGCACAAAAATTATCAACTGGAATAAAAAAGTTTTAATTAAACTGTAAACACTAGCTTACAGAAAGGCAGTGAAGAATGGAACTGCTCAGTCACATAGACCATGTATCTCTTCTTTCCTCTATACCTCCTCCCCATCATCAGTTAGGTCAAAAGAAATCAAAAGGCTGTCACTGCCTTTGAGGAGCTGGCAGTGTCAGTTCTGTCACTTGAAAGATATCAACGAGTAGAGGTACCTTCAGTGCCATCTGGCTCTGCTTGCTCTTCCCTTTGCTTTTGCTTGAATTTCATGTTTCCATAATGCATCACAGCCCCTGTGAGCTTGTAAATGGCCACCTTTTCATCAGAGCTGAAACCCAGAATGTCCACAGCACTCTGTAGAAAGAGTTGAATTTAAATCACCACACAATGCACTATGGCACAGTCCCTTAGGAGCCAGTCTGCCCCCATTTTTTCCTCACCATGCTTTGCCTGATACCTGACTAACATTTTGCTGTTTGAAAAGGGACTTATGTTCTTTACCACTCTGATCCACATACAACACCAACAAGCTTTCAGCAGTCTCACCACTGGAGTCAGTGGATAGTAAAGATGTCTCAGGGCTTGTGTAAACTCACGTAGTCAAGGTTGAGCCATGACTTCTGAAATCAAGCCTGGAACTTTTCCACTTTTCCACATTAGCCTGGTCTCACTCTAGTCTGACAAATCTCTGTGTGCTCTTCTTTCTCCGAAATGGTCCTAGCCTAATACATAGTCTTAATCTATCATCCCATCCTAATGGGCATGAAGGTTGTGGTTGAGGAAAGAATCTGAGGATACTAGCAATGCCCTCAAGTTTTTCTCCAGCTGTCCCTCTGCTATCTGGTCATTAGACTGGCTCACTCTGTGATGCCTGGCAGTGAACTGTTCCTGACCAGTATTCAGGAGGGGCAGAAACATTTGTGAAAAGAACATATTTCCTTTATTGAAATGGTTTTGTCTCTTTTCTCATCAGATTTTGATTACCTTTTTATTGCCTGTATTGCTTTTTGAAAAAGTTTGTATAAAGGAGGCAGGCATCAGAAAAAGTAGAAGAAAGTATGTTTATTTTTATCATTGTAGTCTCCTAAGACTTTTGCCCAGATGTTTGACTTTTAGTTTCACTCAACAGTTTTACAGAACCGAGGCACTAATTACTGCAGTCCTGAAGTAAGACCGCTGAATTTTTTTTTAATCTCTTAACTCTAGGAGCTGCAGTCCTGCGTGATTTAACAAGGGGGACACTTCTGAGAAATTTTGTGGTAATGCAAAAAATAAGTGTATAATTTACATCAATCTAGATGGTGCGGACCACTGCACACTGAGGCTGTGTGGTACATTGTCTATCAGGATTGCCATCATATGTGCTGTTAATTGTTGACTAAAACATCATTAAGAGACTTGTGACTGTATTCCTCAACTACATGTCACTCTTGAAAATATGACTAGTATAAGTTATAAAGTATAAAAGCGGATATTTATAATATAAAGACAAATAGACTATGGGTGTCTTGGTGTTGGGTGTGGTGTGGTGGCGTACAGCTGAAGGGTGTGACTCTGTACCTCTGAATCATAAACGGTACTTTAAACCAGTGTGACCTAAGTAAAAATAAATAAATAAGTCAAAATGCATTATAGACTTCTTAAAAATAATGTTTTGAAAGAAAAATTATTTTTGAAAGCAAATATGTTTCAATTCCATTTTGGGAATGTTCACAGAACCTCTCAGATAAAGTTAAGAAATTCATCCAGAAATTCAAGAAATAACATGAAATATTTATATATATTGAATATATATATATTTAGAAATTAAACTGAATAACAATCCTTTTAAAAAAAGAGGGAAGGGAGAGAATGTGTAGTTCTAAAAATAAATGTCACAAAGTCCCCATGAGAGTGGTTTTGGGACAGATAATCCCTCTCTTCTCATGCTACATTGGGAGGGGAGGCTTAGACTGTTAGCTCAAAGAGGTACATTCAAAACAGTTTTGTATTTGCATCTGACTATGGAGGGATTACGGGAATTTCAAGTTCTATTATGAAAATGTATAAAAATATTGGTGCTCTTTCCCTGATTCTTGGATTGGTCTGGCATACAACAGAATAGAAATGTCACTATTGAAATAGAAAGCCTGACCAAAAGTTACTGATAAGAAAAAAACAAGGAATCAGTTAGCCAAGGAATGCCAGAGGCCTGTCAGTTATTAGGGACATTTGAAAGTTTTATAACATGTATGTGTGATTGGGGGAGGGGGGTGGTAACATTGAAATATCCTGTAATTTTATTTCAGAGCTGAGAGAGATTGGAGAATATTGGCCATTTACTGTCTTTCTGTTAATGGCGATCACCTCAAATGGAGGAGAATGGTATATTCCTGAAAATGAACATGCTTTCTCCTGTTTTGTACCTATTACTTACATCTGTGGCCATCAGCTCTTCCTGATCATCAATGCTAGGCACTGTAATTTCACCTTGACTGACAAAGGCGAAGTCATATGGGTTGGTGGTGATCAGAAGCATCTCTGTACACATGGAAAAGAACAAATCTAGATAGTTTTATTTGGTCATCAAAACATTTCAGACAGATCTCTTAGATGGGGTGTTATTCTTTCTTGATAGAAATAAATCAAAGATATATCTTACCAATAAGCTCTGGCTTCTTATTGGACATGATCTGGTAAAAGATGTGGTAGCTTCTTTCAGCCTTTAGCTGGAAAGTAACTCGGGACTTCTCTAGCAGATCTAGAAATACAGATTAAACACATGAAAGAAAAAGGCCATGGGGATAAATTAAACATTTGAAAAGTTCACACAACATAAACCAATAACAAGATTTTCAATATAAGCCTTCAAAGAAAAATATTTCAGTCATCAATATTTAATAACTTACACGTTTCAATATCAGCAGAAGCTAGCTTGCCAGTGGCACCAAAATGAATCCTGATGAATTTACCCTGAAAAAAGGCAAAAAGGACTTAGAATCCATACTAACAGGCAGGCACTGTTTCTCTACCCATGGACCAAATAGATGGGAAAGCTATTGATCCCACATGTAAAGCAGTATCAGCGCTAGCCCTCACATGGAAAGAAAAGCCAGAAGACTTACAAAGCGGGAGGAGTTGTCATTCCTCACAGTCTTGGCATTGCCAAAGGCCTCCAGCAGGGGGTTGGCACTGATGATTTGATCTTCAAGTGTTCCCTTAAGAGAAATGAAGATAGATAAGGAGACCGTAGGAAAGATGACTTGCAGTCAGCTAAAATGGTTTTTTATTCTCTTTCCCCTGTTGCCTTCACAGGGTCTTATTTAGGGAAAGACTTCTAAGGGAGTGTGGAGGACAAATTGGAGGTGGAGAGTAGTCCAGAGACAAGGCATTGGTTTCTATATCTTTGAGCCCACTTTTTCCTTCTAATTAATGGTTGTGAGAACTTTTACCTATTGAAACTGTCAAATATTTCATTCTCACAAGTCCTTCCAAGAGTTATTTTCCAAATTCTGACTGACATCACATGCAGTTGGTGGCTGTGGCTCCGAAGTACGTTGGCCAAAATCTATAAAGTTTATTATCCCTTCATCCCCAGGTGAGTATTATGCCTACCTGCATCTTGCCTGAAGAAGCTTCCTCCTTCTTCTTCTCTCCAGTAACTGCAATTGTTGCAAAGTACTGGATGACACGTTTTGTGTTCACAGTCTTCCCTGCACCAGATTCTCCACTATCAAGTTCAAGAAGAAAAAAAAGTCAAATTTTAGACTGTAAAATTTATGGAACCTAACAGAAAGAAAGACATGAGGTCTACATACGTAATCAGGATTGACTGGTTCTCACGATCTGTGAAAAAAAAAAAATCAAAGATAATGCTAGAAAAATATTTAACAGTAAACTAACAAAATACCTAACTCAAAATCATCGTTTAAAACTCCCCTCTCACATAAAAAAACAGAATAACATGAGTCAGAGCTTTACTTTTTTCACAGGATTCTTTAAAAAAGAAAAAATAACAAAAATGTGCTAATTGATCAGTTTGTAACACTCCTGTTATCTTTATCTGCTAGGATATGCTGTGTGTTTCACTATACTCTCCATGGAAACAGACCCTCAATGTCAGGTGATAATAGGTTCATATCTCATTTAAACACCTAGTTCATAGTTCAAAATCCTGTCATGTTGCTAATGTCCAACCCAGATTTCTATAGTAACTTTGTGAGTACTTGTCACTATAAAAGTTCAAAGCTTACTTTTTTGAACAGATAATATATTAGCTCTAATTAGAATGCAGAGTTGATTTTTAAATTTGGTTAATTTTGAGCTGGAATAAGCATTAATTGATTAGGTTGTAGCAGAGACCTCTAAGTAAAATTCCTTATGTTTTTTAGAACTGGTACATTTTAACCTAGATACATTTCCCTAGTTTTAAAATTATGATTATTACCATTAGTTATATTGTACCAATTATATTATTATGACATTATTCTTTTCATGCTGAATATTTTGTTCTCAAAGTACTGCTCTTAATTCTTCTGTTTCAGTACACAAATATTTCATAAATGGCAACAGTAATGGGAGTTATGAACTCACCAGTCAGCATGAACTGATAGGCGTTGTCAGAGATGGAGAAGATGTGGGGCGGGGCCTCCTGGCGCTTTTTGCCTCTGTAGGCGGCCACCACCTCGGGGTTGTACACCGGCAGCCACTTGTAGGGGTTGACGGTGACACAGAAGAGGCCCGAGTAGGTCTGTGGGAAATGATCAATCAGCTCAATCAGCTCAATCAATCTGCTCAATCAGCAGTCACCTCATTATCTGCAAGTCAGGAGGGACTTAAGTAACAAGGCTTAGTGGATTCTTTCACAAGTTACTTCTCTCTAACACCTGCTGCTGCAGAAAATGCTTCAGGTTGCCAATGAATCCAGCTTTAAGTAGACAGTTTTCCACATGCACTTTTCAAGTGTGTCAGGATGTATGACACCAACCAAATGGTTCATCATAAGATAATGTAATAACAAAATCTGAAACTAAAGTGTTTCATGTGTGTTAGCTGCCGTAGTACATGGAGTTAGTGCAAAGTGGTAGCAAAGGCAGCACTCACGTAGATCATCCAGGCTGCGTAGCGCTCTTTGAGGTTGTACAGCACAGCGGGCTCGTGCAGGTGGGTCATCATGGCCATGTCCTCGATCTTGTCATATTTGGGAGGGTTCATGGAGAAGACTTGGTCTTCCTTAACTGTAACAGTCTGAAGAAAAGATGGGACCAGCGTGTATCAACATAGTGATAAGCCAAGATCAGTTGGGAAGGCTCCCAACCTTCTCATTATACTTACAGTTCCAGCTTCAGTCTTCACTGTCACCTTCCCTGATTCCCTGCTCTGAACTGTACTTTTCACATAAGATTCCTTAGCATCCACCACAAAGACAGAGTTCTTGGCATCGAAGGGCTTGTTTTGGGCCTCAATTCGCTCCTTCTCAGATTTTCGGAGGTAAGGAGCAGCCTCCCCAAAAACAGCCATCTCAGCGTCCGAACTCATGGCTGCAGGTTACTGATGGCAACGCAGAGCCAGGTGTACCTGAAAGGAAAAAGCAGCACATGGTGGTAACTCAGGGTGTGGCGAACATTGTCCTGTAGATTTCATATTAATGTCCCTCAGCCATGCTTATTTCCCCACCCATTTTTCGGGATCACTCCTGTGTAGCATGTACAGGTGCTGAGCGATAGATCATGTGTTTGAAAGCCTTATGGTTGCTTAGTTTTTGTGACATTTTATCTTTCCTGCCCATCATCTGTAACTTTTAGTTGAGAAATGTGGAAGAACTGCATTTTCAGTCAGCAATATATGTGATGTCTCAAGAGTGCTTAGAACCTTTTCCTTCCCACTTGTTTTTCTCATTTCTTTTTTTTTAACACTTCAATAGTATGAGGAAATGGAAAATTACTATTTCCCATGGCATTGCATTAATGTACCTACTTAAAAACTAAAATATATAGCTAAAATTTCCTCTTGCCCCAAATTATAAGAGCAGATATATAATTGGATGTCACAATTATTAAAATTGAATGTTTAAAAAGTAGGTTTTGTTTCAGAAAGTATTCACATTAAAAGCACAGCATGCACAAATAAACACCTGACAAGCATCGTGAGAAAATTTCAACAAAAATTAAAAATAAAAAAAATAATCTGCCCTGAATAAAAATTAAGTCATATCTATCAGTTCTTAAACTGCGTGAGTCAGCAGTCTTATCAAAACAAAATACAACTCTAAAGATTTCTGAGGAAAACAGCAGTTGAAGTTTTAATTAATTTAACAGTGATTGCATGTTTTTTATTCTGTCCTTTTCTGTATATTTAGCTTGATTTCAGCATATTGCTTGTTTCATATGATTCTTACTACTTTGTGCATATTTATCACCCCATCATCTTTTTTCTAAAAAGTTCTCTAAGTATCTCTTCTGAAATTGGTAACCAGTATAAAGTAGCAAGCCCTCTTGAACTTAAAGAAAAAAATCCCCATTCATGAATTAATTATGACAACATAAGAATATAAGTTTTCTTGCCCTGATGATAAGGACATGATGAGTGACCAGTGTTAAGAAAGGTGACCTCTGTCAAGTGGAAGTGAAACTGATTTGTGCACAGCAGTGTCTTGGTTGTCAACAACAATGGCAAACAACTGCTTCATCCTCTCTTGTGCTTTACAAAAAGATTTCATCTTTTGTCATCAACATTAAGCTACCTCTTTTGACTTAGAATTTTAGACATGGAATTTGCCACACTCTGTCTCTGAAATTAGAGTTAGTGCAAAGTGGTATCGAAGGCGGCAAACGTTTTCTTTGATACAGTGAAACTTAGACATATTTTCAGGGAAAAAATATTGGAAAAGTTAATGTTTTTTTCTTCATAGGAAATATGTTATTTTATATATTTTTTGGTTCTTGTTTCCATGTTTGTTCACCAGGTAATTTCGAATTAACAAAATATTAACATGTAGTAATTACTACAATATAGTTTATCTACAAAACACAGGAGAATATATTTCTATCTCATGTCTGAGATTAGTGGTATCCCAAGAGCCCACGTATCCTCAGGATTGTTGTAAGGGGTTGTTTGGACCCTTGCTGTGTTAGAAAAAGCAACATTTCTAAATAAATACTATTTTCTGTTTGTTTTTTTTCTAACTGTATAAGGTTGCTCTGTTAAGTAGAACTTCATTTAAAATAATAACTGAATGTACAGTAGGTATTCTTTACTTTGTATGTTCTTAACATAATACTAAAAGTACAGGTCCCAGCATGTGAAGTTGGCAAAATTTAATTACATGTTTTGGTTCTCTGGGAGAGTACGTGGAAACCATTGACTAAGATCATAGATGACAAGAGTTGGAGGAAGCTTTGCAGTCAACTAGAATTCAGCCTCCTCGTTTTACTGATGAGTAAACTAATGTCTGGAAAGGTGAAGGGTCATTTAGTGTCACAGTGGTGT
Source organism: Uropsilus gracilis (assembly GCA_004024945.1). Lineage (NCBI taxonomy): Eukaryota > Metazoa > Chordata > Mammalia > Eulipotyphla > Talpidae > Uropsilus > Uropsilus gracilis. Next base: position 21,602 of record PVHY01009837.1, read on the forward strand.
GAAGGGTGGTGCTGGGATATTGAGCCCTGTTCTCCTAAGTTCAGGTTTGGTGCTAATTCCACGCTAACATTGCATTTCAAGGTACATAAAAGCCAACTGGCTTGACCCAGGCAACTGAAGTCAATGGAAATCCTAGATCGGCACCTAGAAATTTTGACTTCCAGATTACTGCTTTGTTGATATATCATTTGAGCTCTTTGAAACATTCTAATTGGTTTGATTGAGTAGCAGTTCACTGAATATATGTGTATGTGTGATTATTGCATTTTTTCTGAAGTTTTAACAACATGTAAAAGATATGAGTCATGAAGTTTTGTTTAGTAAAGTGGTCTGAAAGTCAAATTTTTACATGAAACCTTTTTTATCTTATTTGTCTACTATCCCCAATACTAAACTAGGAAATAAAATGGTAGCTCTTTAAGACATAGCAATATAGATCCATTTGCTCTTTAGAGTGTAATAATAAATTACTCTTACCTCTTGTGTTACCAGTTGATGAAGGTGGCAGCCTCAAAGCAGACAACTACTGTTGAAAGAAAAAAGAAAAACTAGAGAATGAAGATTCTTTTTTCTCGTTTAATCACAAAATACTAGTGATTACAATGTATACACTGTCATCCTTAGGAATGTTGGGGAAAAAATTAAAATTTGGCAAGCAGTAGCTATCTCCCTTAAGTGAGTACTCGTTATCATCAGGAATGTAAAACTAGCAAAGGGTTCTTCCACATATACATACCTTAAAGAATTTTGAGGAAGGACAGGACTGAGGCATCTCGGCTCCACTTTTATAGAGACCATTCTGCAAACACAGCAACCACCTCAGCTGTCCAAACTGGGAACCTACTTGGCAAAACCTATTTTGGCAATGTCTTTGCACAATATTCACTGACTGTGGCTGTGAATGGATATAATTAGAAATATTTCTTGTCACCTATAAATAATTTGACGCAGGATGATCTAGGGTTCTTTGTAGGCATTTGATAGGGGATGGGGATTCAGGGCTTCTAAGGCTGTTTCTCCAGCTTTGCTGTTGCATCATTCATCACAGATTTCAAAGCCAGGTTCCTACTCTCTGCCTATAAAATTCACTTGACAGAATGAGCTTGACTGAAGAGTTTAGTACTAATTGATTTGTTAACGCTTAGAACCATTAAGGAGCTGGGATGAATTTAAAATCTGATGCTGTGATTGAAAGCAGTGAGTGATGGTTATTAAGGCAGTAAATTCCTAGCCCTGGTCTGGATTTTAGAAACACAGGTGATGATTCCTTTTAAGTCTGAAAATCTAAACATGAAGAAGAAAGTGAATTCTCCAGTTAGGCAGTGATGATGGACCAGTGGGGGAGAAACAAGGGATTTGGAATAGATAGAATCATTTCTGTTCCTTTTCTGGATATCTTCAGCTCAGATGTTTTCTCTGAGGGGAGAGCAGGGTGCTGTGTGATGTTCCATGCACCTTTCCACTGCATAATGGAAGGAGACACAAACACACATGAGCAAATCCTCATGACTAGCTCTAGGTCTAATGAGGTGGGTATTGCATATTTTTGTTTAAGGTGGGAGGAAAAACTGTCTGTCTTACAATACTCTCTTTGTGAACTGAGACAAGTGGACCATCACACATGGCCATGATACTTTAAATTGGGTTTTGGTGGTTTTACCCAGCTGTTGCTGGATATGACAGGAAATCTATCTATTCTAAGTGTGTCCTTAAGATCTGATGTGGTATTTTCGAGTCTCATCTGCTAGCTTAACATGCGTATTAATGTGATGGCTGTTTTTATGCATCCAGTTGACTCAGAATTTCTCTTTAGCATATTAATAGAGTGCTCTTTTTATACTTCTTTCTTCCCTATAGTACTGTGCAATAGGTAGTCATATTTTAAAAAAATTTCCATAGAAATGATTCACAGATGTGTGGTGGACTGATTCAAATTATTTATTAGGCTGTAAGCAAGAAAGGAGGATAGTCTTCTGATATTTCTCTAATTTAAGATTATGCACAACTTGTTTCTTTTGCAATTTTATCTAACTTATAGATATAATAAATCTTATGAAACACAGGTGCTATTTCTGGAACTGAAAGATAAAAGAAAAAGCCATGACTGAGACCAAGGCACAAAACTGAGCTATGCAGGTATCCAGTTAATGAAGACTCTACTCAAGTAAGAAATCAACCAATTGCAGATAGACTGATAATTTTGATCTTAAAGACTCTAAGACCAAACAGATATCTTAGTTCAGGCTGTCAGAGACCACTGAGAGTGGATCAGAGCACCTTACAGAGCTTAGATGAGGAAAGAAGAGAACGGTGTTGAGTAAGGGAGAGATGTACCTGCTTTTCTGAGGACTCTAAATAGACATACAGGAAATTAATGCCAAGCCTTTGGTACTTGTGTGATTTATGACTAATACGGGTGGGGAGGATGGCTTCAATCTAAATTAGGAGAATGATTTTGGATGCTCTGCATTCAGGCAATTTAGATAAAAGCTTCTTTCTAGCAGTTCCCCGATTAACTTTGCAGATTGGGAAGTTTGTAGACTTTCACGATCTTGCTACTTCTTTACCTGTTAAAAACCTAAATTTTGTGAGAACCTAATATTCCTACCTTATAGAATTATTTGAATTATATTAGGTTATGAAAGTTATCTATAGTATATAAGATATATTTAAGTAATAGGTATACTATAGATTATTAGGCCATAAATAGAAATTATGTCTAATAAATTTGATTCATAAAATACACACATTAAGTTGATATATGTGAATTATTAGAACAATGTTACCAGTGTCCACTGAGGCAGAGATTTTTCAGAGGCAAATTGTATGCTGACTCTGCCCCAAGGGATCAAGTGGTAGTGAAAGGTAGAGGATAGCTGATTGGTTAGAAAATGTCAGTGAACAAGGTTATTTTTGTTGTTTATGTGCTTTTCTTGTACAAATTTTATTCAAAAAATAAAGTTTCGATTAAGGTGAAGATGTCCATGTCTTAGTTTCTGTGGTGTCCTAGCACCTGGGGTGGGAACAAGATGTCAGTAAAACCCTTGAGAGTCCATTGCATGCCGGACTGTTGTTTTACGTGTTTAAATTTCTTTGGGATTCTGGTGGGTCATCACTGCTGACAAGAAGTGGTTTATTCATTTTTAAGTCAATTATATATTACACTTGGCCAAATTCTCATTCCAGCATACGGGCATAGTCATCATCACTCACTGTCTATTCTATACACACTTATTGAATGTCTTCTTTGTATCAGTCACAAATACTACCTACACCAGTAAACTTCATCCATGTGCTTAGGGTAATTTCAAACTATGGGGATGAACATACACAATCAAGTAAACGAGTCAATATGTAACCTGCCAGCTGGTATTAAGTACTGAGAAGAATGATGTAGCAGAGAAAGGGGAAAAGGAAGCATTGCACCAAGGTGGGCAATACATGTGGGGAAGCATCTATAATAAGGTAAAAATTGAGTAAAATTTTTAGGAAAGTGAAGGAAGAAGCAGTAAGATCATCTAGAAGAAAGTATTTCAAACAGAGGCAATTGAGAGTGCAAATACGCTGGGGCATGAGACACTGAACATGTTCAGAGAAAAAGAAAGCCTATGTTCAGAGAATGAGAAAGAAAGCCCTTAACACGAGCAAGATGGGCAAGTGAGAAAGGGACAGGAGATGAGGTAAGGATGTCCAGTTAGTATGGAATGTTGTGGTACAATATAAGGACTTTGACTTTTAATCTGATGAGATGAAAGTCAGAGAATTTTAGGAAGAGGAGCTATGTAATTTGACTGAAGATTTGAAAGAACTGCTCTAGTCTTATGTTAAATGTAAATTGTAGACAGTAAGGGACAACCGAGAGGAAGCTGCAGACCTTTACAACAATTTAGATAGAATATAATAGTGTATTGAACCTTGTCTCAGTTACTATAACTGCATGACAAATTACCCCAAGCATTACGGCTTAAGATAACTTTTTATTTGCTCATGGATTTTGGAATCTGGACTGGACACAGAAGTGTCTGTTTATACAGTATCTAAGAAATCTTATAAACTAAAACCTTTGGAGGGGGGTGATTAACAGCTAGGAACAAGTTCTGTGACTCATAATTAAGATTAGAGGAACAAATTATTGATAAGGGTAGCTAATAAATAAAGTGAAGGCAGACATGGGGTTGAGGGAAGTTTTGTTGAGAGAGAGATTAAACTTCTTTATGTTAATGGGACGGATTCTGTAGAGTTAAAAGAAATTGATGATGTAAGAGAAGGAGGGGTTTATTGTAGGAGAGAAGGGAAGAGGTACCAGAGTCCAGAGGTCAACTCGAAGATTTGTACTTTGGTGGGAGAGGGACACCATATATTAGAAATGAAGACTGAAAATTAGGGCATGATGCAAGTTGGTTGGTAGATTTAATGAAGAGAGGATGGAGGAGTTCCTATTTACCTGCTTCTATTTTATCAGTGAAGTATGAGGCTGAGAGTAGGGCAGTAAAGAAGATGCGGTGAGTATACAGAGAGACATGTAATGCTTCCTCTTGGAGAGTGAGAGCGATCTTAGGCATGCCCAACATCATCATAATGTTAAAGTGGGAACAGTTGAGCAGATTTTTTTCTCCATCAAATTATTTGCTTAACCTAAACTAAACTAAAATGTAACAGAACTACAGAAAAGATAAATAGCTCAGTAACCTAGGAGAGGCTTGTTGGGCATGTGAAATATAGGGCACAAGTCACAAAGGAATTAAGAATCTTTCCAAGTGAGTGATTATAACACTGCATCATAAAATTTAAGCTTTGATAAGGAAGAAAAAGGTAATATATCAGGGTATATCAGAATGGTGAAAAAGCACTAGGGGTCAGTGGATAGGAGATTTCCATGATGTCACAGAATTATAGATGGGTTATCTGGATTGGGTGAGTTAGAAAAGGATAGATAGAGATTGATTGGATAGAGATTGATTAGAATAAATTCCACATGATTGTAGTGTATGATTCTTTTTATATACTGCTGTATCTGTTTTGCCAATATTTGGGAATTTTTATATCTGTGTTCATGAGTGACATTGGTCTATAGTTTTCTTTTCTTGTAAAATCTTTTATCTGGGTCTCATAGCAAGGTTATTCTGCTCTCATAAAAGTGTTACAAAATGTACTCTCTGCTTCTCTTTTCTTTAAAACATTGTGGAGAATTGAAATTATTTCTCTTTGAATGATTGGTAGATTTCACTAGAGAAATCATCTGTACTAGATGCTTTCCTTCTTGGAAGTTCATTAATCATTGATTCAATTTCTTTAATAAAAATTATTCAATTTGTCATTTTTTATGTGATTTGGTAATTTGTACATAGACTGGGATATTTGAAAATGAGATTGTTTTGAGATTGCACATATTGTTAATGACAAGATCTTTGATGCTACATGCTTAGCTATCTCAAATTGCTACTCCCCTAGGGTTTATTTTCTATATATGTATATATTTCTGTATACACATATAAGGTATATCTATCTATACAAATAAGATCATATTGTACTCATAGTCTTTACCTTTCCCCCTGATTATGATGTAACTTTGAGCTTCTTTTCACATTAACCTTGATTCATTCCATTGGTAGATATACAAGAATTAAAAAACAAAATCTCTGCTCTCGTGGAATAAACATTTTGATGAGTGGGGGTAGTAAAAAAAATAAACTTTAAAAAAGTTAAAGATGATTTTCTTATTTTAAGTGATTTGCTAAGGATAGTGTGGTATGGTAGATATTGACATGGTCAAATATGGTGTACATTTCTTTGAACTGTGAATATTTCTCATTATTTCTCATTATTCTTTGAATAATGAGAAAGAATTACCAATGCAAAAAAATCTGAATGAAGTACGTTCTAGGTAGGGAAAATTGTGGGGAAATCAGTGGGAAAATAAAGTCCCATATTTTGAATGTCTGCTATGAACAATGTGTATGGTTCAGTCTTTAGTGGTATGGTGCTGCATTTTATCCTCATACAAACCTGAAAGGTAGAAAGTGTTACTGTTGTCATATGCTGGGAAAGACACAGAACTATAGTCTGGTTAAGTAAACTGTCCAGGGTCACATATCCAGTGTGTTGTAGAGGCAAGATTCAGCTCAGATAGTTCCTGCAGAGAATATTGCCTAGACACTATCTTTTAGCCTGTACTATCCCTTTCAGCTAGAAAATTCTGTATTTATCAAATGATTTTACTGACATAATTGAAGCTATGCCAGAAGTAAAAGGCTGACAGAACAATATATGAGAGACTCCCATCAAATTGTTTGAGTTTTGTGAAAAGCATTTAGGAGAACTTCACATAGGGTTACGATGTCCGGCTGTTGGATGTGCTATAATGCTTACCCACCAGAAGCCAGCATATTCAAAATCAAGGTGCCATAAATAAACCACCCCTATGACGCACAGGCAGTGGAAAGTACATGATGTCAAAAAGATAGGGATATGTAGAGACTTACATTTTCTGTGCAACAGGATATTAGTAGAGCCTTGAAAATGTTATTCAGAAATTCTATCTTGGTGGCATATCCATCATTTGTCCCTCAGCAGTAACAGTTTTCCTCACTCACCACTTCCCCCTTCTAGCTGTCTACACCTTTTCTCTTCCTTGAATAGAGTGAATGGCGAAGCATCTGCTAGATGTTATAATTAACTCAGAGGCACATGGATCCCCAGGAAAATGAATTTACATGATAAAAGAATGGGGAGACAGAATCCTTCGACTTTTTTGTTATCTGTTATTTTTTTTTTAGTTTCCCTGATTCCTAGGATGTTTATTTGTATGGCTTACTCTTCCTTCTCTAATTATTATCTGACATTTCTATGCCAAGGCATGTGGAATTATACTCTGTCTCCATTATTCATGCAATATTAATTGACATTTGAAAATCTGATTTCCTGTTTATTGATAAACTATAATAAAAATAATTCAAAGACCAGATTTAATTTTAATAAATGCCCTTAAAATTTCTATCTTTAGTTCCTGTTAGTTAATACTTGGATTTACTGCTACTGAAGGAAATATGTTACTAGGGAAAATTCAGAAATAAACTGTGAAGAAATCAACTATACTTCTTTTTAAATGAGAAACAAACTAAATCAATCCAAAACCTGGAGTTTCTCTGAATAACAGGAGAGCTAAGACAGATTGTAATAATTCTTCTGAAGAGACAAGACAGGATGCAATAATCGCATGTAAAAGATAAAATGGATTAGAAAACTGACTAGTAGCAATAAGATAAATAGTAGTGATACTGAATAGTTAGCAATAATTGTAGAGGAGACATAAGAAAGGATGTAGTAACTGAGAAGGAGAGATAGAGAAAAGTAGAGGGAATAACTGAGCAGGAAAGATAAGGCAGGATGGAATAACTGAATGGGAATTCCCAGAGCAGGTTCAATAACCGAAGAGATAAGAAAGTATGTAATAAATGAGAGGGGGGAGAAAATATAATAAATGGAGGAGGAGAGAAAGAGAGAGCCAAGGAGGAGAGATAAAGACAGGGAGGGGAGAGAGAGAGAGTGCATGCTAAGGGGAGAGATAAGAGAAAGGGAGGGAAAAAGAAGACAAGATGCAACAAATGAACATAAGAGACATACCAGGAAGGAGTAATTGCATTGCAGAGATCAGATTGAATACAATAAATGAGGAGACAATATAATACAGGAAGCAAAATTAAATGGGGGAGAAAAACAGTATAAAATCAATAGAGAAGAAAGCTAAGACTGGATGTAATAACTGAGAAAGATAGGACAGAACAGAATAAGTGGACAGAAAAGACCAGATGCAATAAGTGAACTGAGAGATAAGATACAATCAATGAGCAGGAGAGATAAGACAGGATGCAATAATTGGACTGAGGATGAGATAAGATATAGTAACTGTTCAGGACATATAACCAGGATGCAATAACTGAACATGAGCGAGAATACAGGAAGAAATAAGTCAGTGGGAGAGATAGGAGAGGAAGCAATAACTGAACAGAAGGTGTTAGACAATTGCTCTAGTGAGATTTTCTTTCCTACTAGGGAAGGTTTCTTGGAGTGGAGCCCTAGAAAGATTAGTGGGATGGCCTTATATAGAAGAAGAAGGAGCATTACCATTAGTCAACAAAAGAATACAATAATCATATTATGATTGAGTAAGGAACATTTAAGTCTACATAGAATACATAAGAGTGGCCGTTATGACTTGTAAAAAGCATATTTTAAAACGTAATATTTAAGTTGAGGCTTCAAGAATGAGTAATCATTTACCAAATGTACAAGATTCAGAGGCCATTCTAGCAACAAACTCATTGGTATAGAAACATTCATTTATTCACACTTTCAAAATATAATTATTGAACATGTATTCTATTTAAGGCACATTGCCAAGTGGAGAGATACAGGGATGAACAAGCCCCAGACCTACACTCTTAAGGTTGATGTTTTAATGAGAAAGACATTCTTTTTTATAATTTAATTTGATTGATTTTTAATTTAGGTAATATTTGGATACCCTCATCAGTAATTACCACCATGGTGCACTTACCACCAACTCATCTATATTCCACCACCATAGACCATTGTGCTTCCTTTCCTCTTTGTCCTTTCCCTTTCTACCCTCTCTCCTCCCTTGGTGTTTCAATTCTGTAATCAGCTATGAAGCCTTAGTTTTTTAGCTTGTTTTACCTGACTATTAATTTGTTACTTTGTATTCCATGTATTAGTGACATAAGAAAGACATTCCCTATTCACAGTTTAGAAAATGATAACTGAAGAACACATATAATGAGGAAATTTGACTTTCTTGGAGGTTCCAGGAAGGTTTTCTTAAAGAAGTGAAATTTAAGGTGAGATTTATTTATTCAAATAATTTTTATTTTATCTCTTTTTAGCAATTATTTTTCCGTACATCATTGTAGTTCCAATAATTCTCCTACCACCGTGTCATCTGTGAACCATTACCTTATTCTCTTATATTCTTCCCTCTGCAACCCCTTTCCCTGTTTTGAACCCCTTCCCTCACCCTCCCTTGCTGTGGTCAGCTTGCTAGTTTTAACTGTTTCTTTATCTTTCATTGGTTTCTCTATATCTCACACATAAGTGATATTATTTGACATTTCTGTTTTGCTGATTAATTTTGGCTAGCATAATTCCCTCCAGTCATTAGAGGATGGTTAGATCTTACCTTGTCAAAGTATGGAGGTGAGAAGTGAGAGAAATCCTTGCAGCTGAGAGAACAGCCAATGCTAAGTCCCTCTGAGAGAAGACTCATAGCGTATACATGAAAATGAATGGAGGTCAGTGCAGCTGAAATGTAGAAAGGAAGTAAGGCAATATCATAAGGTGAAGCTCGCAAGGAGGCAAGGGCCATCTGCAGTCTACTGGTGTTTATCTAAGAGCAAAGCTAGTGAAGATGTCATCAGATTATTATTTAAAAAAAATATTTCTCTGCTGTGGTATAGGTTCTTCCAGAACAGTTTAGACTTGGAAAGGAAAACTAGAGGGTATGGGAAGCTAGGCAATACATAGTGGCAGTTTGTTTGGGGAACAGACAGAAATGACAGAAAAAACAAAACCCTAAAAACCATTTAAGAACAATGAGGAAAAATTGATTGGCTCTGTGTGAGTAAAACATGGATAGATTTCAAGATGAATTTTTAATATTTAAGTTGAGCAACTGAGTTACTATTGTATTTATGCACTATGGTGAAGGATGGCGTAAGAATAAAAGAGAGTTAACCATCCTAATCTTTTGTGCCCTTCACCTCCCCAGGCTTCTTCCCCTTCCTCCTCTCTTGCTCCATTGTTCAGTCCCATTGGTTGTTTTTTATCTTTTCTTATTCATATGTTTGTTTTTCCTTATATCCATCATAAAAGTGAGACCATCCTTTATTTCTTTTTCTTTTTGGCTTATTTCTGCTAATATGAGTCTTTCTAGTTCCATCCATGTTGCTGCGAATGATATATGTTCCTCCTCCTTGATTGATGCGTAGTATTCCATTGTGTATATATACCACATTTTTTTTAGCCAATCGTGGTTTTGGGGTATTTGGTTTGTTTCCAAATCTTAGCAGTTTTAAACAGAGCTGCAATAAACATGCACATCCAGGTATCCTTTGAATTAGTGTTTTCATGTCCTTTGGGTAGATTCCCAGTAGTGGGATTACTGGGTCAAATGGTAATTCCACTTTCAGTTGTTTGAGGGTCCTCCACACAGTCTTCCATAGTGACTGGACCAGTTTACACTCCCACCAGCAGTGTGAGAGTTCCTTTTTCTCCATATCCGCGCCAAAACTTGTTGTTGTCCATTTTATTTATCTTACTGGTGTAAGATGGTATCTCAATGTGGTTTTAATTTGCATTTCCCTGATTATTAGTGATGTGGAGAATTCCCAGCTGCTTATTTTTTTTCATTTTTTTTTTTGCCAGCCATAGTTGTTTCCCAAAGTGTATTTCTGAAGTGAAATTCATGAAGAGTTTTGCCCAGGTTTTCTTCTATGTATTTTATGGTTGCGGGTCTCATTTCCAGGTCCTTTATCCATTTTGAGTTGATTTTTGTACAGGGTGTGAGGGCGTTGTCCTGGACCATTTTTTTACATGTTTTGATCCAGTTTTCCCAGCACTATTTACTGAAGAGGCTAGTGAAGTGGGGAAACCTCTGGGTACACAATAATGCAATAATGTAATATAAATATAAATACACATATATATTCAAATTTTTAAAAATTAAATTTTAAAAAAAGACCAACCATCACAGAGATAGTTGACATTCTCTGTGGCTATCTCTTCTATCCTTTTCCCCACTATACATCCCCAGAAATAATAGTCAGTACACTGGATTTGATGTTTGCCTTTCCAGTGGTATTAGAAACTTTTAGATCACACATCAGAAATAATATATTATTTTGCATGGTTATAATTTCATAATTATGGTATTGTAATATGTATACCTATCTATGTACTTGCTTACTTCCCACAAAAAATATTAATTATTTTTTAAAAAATCTATTTCTTCTGCAAAAAAAATGAATTTGAAACTAGCTAAGAAAGTAAATCTTAAACATTCTCATCAAAAATAAAATAGTAAGTTTATAACTATATGAGGGATGAATGACAACAAGATTTATCCTGGAGATCACTGTGCAATGTACATGCATCTTTATGGTGTACACTGAAGTGTTTATGATGTCATATGCCAAGTATCTCAACAAGGTGGCAGTGGGGAAACAAAAACTGAGACGTAGTTAAATTCAATGCTAAATAGTTTTGTTGGGCATCACTTACCTTTCTCTTTTTCTGTTTCTTGTATATTAAGTAAAAAAGGAAGCAAGACAAAAAAAAAGAATAAGAGGCTTAAGGAGAGAAGGTGATGGTCATGAATTCATTGAACTGCACTGAGTCTGAGAAGACTATTAGTAGACATGTCAAGTCTGAAACTAAGAGGATAGAACTGGAACTGGAATATAAAGTTGAATTTCATGGGTCATTGATATGTCAAGGGTGTTGGGATCATTCAGGAAGAAAATGTAAAGTGAGACAAGAAGGAGCTTAATATGAAAACATGGGTCATGGCACATTCCATTTACAAGAACATTTGACAATTAGGCAGAGGAAGATAAGATGATGAAGCAGTGAGAAGAGAAGCTAGAGAACCAGAGTTGTGAGGAAAATTAGGGCAGGGCAGTTTCCAAAATCAAGGGAAGAGAAATTTTTTAGTAAATAATTATCAGGTCATAATATGCAGTGGAATGTCAAGTTATTTAAGGATTGAGAAGTGACCATTTGACTTGGCAATGAAGAAGTCACTGAGGATCATGGTGAGATCCATTTAGTAAAGGGAGCAAAAGCTAAACAGAGGAAGCTGAAGAAGAGCATTTTGAGAAATTTTCTTGCAAAGGAAAGTAGTGAGGTACTAACTGAGAAAAAATTAAGGATCAAGGGAGTGTTTAAGAAAGACTCAGTAGACTGGGAACGATTGGGAATACAATTTAAAAGAAGGGAGATTCCACTGCCTAAGTTTCTAAGGAAGAAGGGGATGAGACAGTCAAACAGATGAATTGGTCCTAAATTCAAATAAATGATGGTAATAGCTATAGCACCACAGAAAGACCTAATGTAGTATTCAAAAATTAAGTAATGAGAGTAGGGAACTGACTTTGTACCTTCTGTTGCTATCAGAAAGTTGTGTAGAAGGTATCAAAGTTTCCAAAGAAACAGAAGGCAAATATTTAAAAAATATTCACTTACAACACATGTTTACCATTCTAATGTCACAACAAGGAAGGAGGTTCGGCAAGGCAAACAACGAGACATATTGTAGATGACATAAACTTAAAGTCTCATATTTTAAAAGGGTCAGAAAAATCTATAGAACACCTTTCCTATTCAAGGAATCCCACTTTAACATTCGTGGAATGATAGGGAGAGTGTGCATTTTGAACACTTTTGAAAGTCTGATCTAATTATTTTGTATTTGGTTCTTTTTTGTAGATAGTATTTAACTTATTTTTACTCAGTTTTGGAATCAAGTCATTTGTGAAGATCAATTACTTACAATGGTCATTAACAGATATCTGCTTTTCTGATGATTAGCTTGTGTTTTGCCACATGAGCTTTAGCAAATATCCCACATTCTATACACCTACTGTCTGCCTCTGTGCTTTCCCTGCTTCTCAGGGGCCATGAATGGCAGTGGGTGCTTACTAATGAGATTGGCCTGACTGCTGCCATAGTATTTTATTCTTGATGACTAATTCCTGCTCCATAATATATGAGCAAAGTGTCTCTTTTTTTCTTGATTTATAAAAAGATAGACATAATGGGGAGAAAAAGACAAATTATTTGCAAATAAATTTTTTATCTGCAAAAATCATAAATACAAAACAGTGACAAAGATGTTCACATTTTGTGCATTTCTTTGGTCACTTTTCAACATTAGGATGAATTACTCTTCGCTGATGATTTTCGTGTGAACCTCCCGGCTCTTCACCCGCAGCTTGTTGACCTGGGACTCGGCGATGTCAGCCCGTTCCTCAGCCTCCTCCAGCTCATGCTGGATCTTGCGGAACTTGGCCAGGTTGACATTGGATTGTTCCTCCTGAGAATGAATAGAAATGCACTTATGAGGGGAAAACGTTCAGAATTTCTATTTGTTTAGGCCGCTAGTTGTCTAGTGAGTTTTATTTTTACTTAGTAGTAAAAATACTTTACTTTAGTAAAGTATTAAAGTACTTTAATAAATCACTCCTTACAAAAAAAAATCTAGAGAAATCTCTTGAATTTCTTTTTCTTTTCTTTCTTTCTTTCTTTTTTTTTTTTTTTTTTTTTTTTTTTTTTTTTTTTTTTTTTTTTTTTTTTTTTTTTTTTTTTTTTTTTTTTTTTTTTTTTTTTTTGTATTTACTCCTCTCATGTTTCTTGAATTCATAGGTAATAAGTAGGTACAGGTGATATTTGTCTCCAAGATATTCTAAAAACTTTACTTTTATAACATCTAAACCTCTTAGAGCTACTACATAATATGGCAGTTTTTCAACACCCTATCTTATCTTTTTTCCAATTTTACAGAATTCTGGTTAAGGGAACCAGACTTTTTAAAAGCACAAGCATGTAATCTATTTATACTAAACTACTAGCCTAGAACGTAAGTTATTACCACTTGAATATAAATTACTGCCACTGAGTACAGTTTAGATATTAAACAAAAAGTTATTTCCTAAAATAATCTGTATTTCTGTAAATAGTCTATGGTCTCTGATTACATTTGAATATATAGCAGTGACTTTCAGAAGATCTGGTCTGGTTTTGGTCTCTAGTAATCAGTCTTTTTTAAAAGGCTTGTTAAGAATCATTTAGAGTATGGTATTCAAATTTAGAACATTAATAAAATAGAATCACTAAATATCATTTGAAAAAACTTCTCCTTTTATAGATGAGAATAGCAGGAGCTAACGATGGGTTATTCTTTGTACTTTCTCTCTGTATCTAAGACTCATTTTAGAGCTTAGAGGTCAGGGGGAAAAAGAAAGGAACAGGGGAATATTTATATTATATATATGTGTGTGTGTGTGCATGTATGTATATATCTATATATTATGACATTATTTTACTATTTCATTACCTTACTTATAAGGTAGGTGGAATGCCCATAATATAGGACTTGGACATAAATGAGACTTTCTGAGTTCCAGATTTAATAATTAACTATTTACTTGGTACCTTCCCTTATGTGTATTAGTGGCATTTCAACCAACATTCCCAAAATAGAATTTCTGTTTTATTCATAACTTGCATATCTGTTCCTGCCTTTTGTTCACCATTTTAGTATGCTTTATACCACCTACTTAATTATTTAAGTCATATACTTGAGGAGTTATCCTTAATTTTCTTTCACCTCCCAAGTGTAGTCTACTAGCCTACTAGAAAAATCTCTCCACTTCTATCTTACTCCTAAACCACCCTATTTCAAGTCATATCACTTTTAAAATATCTCCTTGTATCTGCCTGTTTTCAGATAATCCATTTTCCACACAGTAACCACAATAATTTTTTAAAAATATAAATCACAGCATGTATGACCCAATTAAAGTTCCCATGGCTTTCTAGGGTCCCACTGTACTTAAAGTCTATACTTCACATCACACCTAGAAGATGCTGTGATCCTTCTCCTGTCTCGCTCTCCAGCTTTCTCTCTGTTCTTTCTGCTTCTTGAACCAGACTTTGCATTTCCCTTTCTCCCACCCTAGAACATTTTTCCTAATTCATCAATTGGTTGATTTCATATTCTTCAGACATTCCATGAGTCATTTTCTTTGGCTCCTCCCTCATCTCTCCCTTCTTTTCTTTTGTCACTTCTCCTAAGTTGCCTTAGACATGGCTGGGACTGGGGGCTGCCCAATACCAACCCTAGTGGTTCTGAACTCACCGCCTCTTCAGCTTGTCTCTTGTAAGCCTTCACTTTTGCTTGCAGTTTGTCTACCAGATCCTGGAGCCTGAGTACATTCTTGCGGTCTTCCTCAGTCTGAAAGAGTATTTGAAAGAGTAAAAGGAGAAATACCATCATATTCTGTTGTACCTTTTGTTTTGGATCCCCTGCAGACTTGAGTAAAGACCTAGTGGGCCATTTCCATACCTGGTAAGTGAGTTCCTTCACTCTTCTCTCATGTTTGCGCAGACCCTTGACTGTCTCAACATTACGCTTCTGTTCATTTTCAACTTCTCCTTCAAGTTCACGTACCTGCAAGAAGGTGGGCATTTTAAAACAACTTACTATGCTGCATTCAATCAATGGATTTCTACCTCTTCAAATGACCCATAGTACTTCTTCTATGCTGCTTTGTAAGTTTTAATGCCCCAGACTAATCATTCTATTCCCACTCTGAAACCTATAGCATTTGGGCAATAAGGAATAGCACTCGTTAATCTTTATAAGTCCCATATCACCTAGTAGGTGAGGTATTAAAAATATTGCATTGGTTGGAGTGAAATGGGAAACAAGCTCATTAGAAGACCCACCCTGGCTTCCAGTTTCTGGATCTGTTTCTTCCCACCCTTCAGGGCCAGCTGCTCAGCCTCATCCAGACGGTGCTGCAGGTCCTTCACCGTCTGCTCCAGGTTCTTCTTCATCCGCTCCAGGTGGGCGCTGGTGTCCTGCTCTTTCTTCAGCTCCTCAGCCATCATGGCTGCCTAATTATCAGTAAAACCAAATCAGCTGAGGCAGCTGAGGCCGCATCAAGATGCGCTTGGCTCACCCCGTTGCCCTCTGCTCACGTCAGTGATGGCCTTCTTGGCCTTCTCTTCTGCATTGCGGGCTTCCTGGACAATGTCCTCCATCTCTCCCTGGATCTGGGAAATGTCTGTCTCCAGCTTCTTCTTGGTGTTGATCAGGCTGGTGTTCTGTTTAAAATATCAAATTTAGAAATACTAAGCACATCAGCACATAATTAGGATACTCGATGTTCTAATGAACTTGCAAACTCATTGAATTTATTAACTAGTATCACATAAATTTTCTGACTTGACCATCTATTTTTAAAAGACCATCAATTCTGGATGTCACAGTTTTGATAAACAAAAATATTGTTAATCCAAAAAGAGTAAATGTATTAAACTCAATCTCCCATGAACATGAATAAGTTTTTAGATGGTACTAAGATTTGAGTGAAATTTTTGTTTTCATTCCTTTTTTCTACTAGTCCAAACCCACCTGGGTGTGCAGGAGTTGGACGCGCTCGCTGGCATCTAGCAGCTCCTGTTCTGCAATTTTCCTGCTCCTCTCCGTCTGCTCCAGGGTGGCCCGCAGTTCCTCAATCTCAGCCTGCAGCAGGTTGGCTCGGCGCTCCACCATGGCCAGCTGCTCCTTCAGGTCCTCCTGGCCCCTGAGAGCGTCATCCAGGTGGATCTGGGTGTCCTGTGGAATGAACGGCCAGTGAGATACCTCGCTCTCTGGGCTGCAGTCAGCCCAACACCCTGGGGCCACTTGAAGCCGCTGACCTTGAGAATGCCCTGGGTGTTCCTGTAGTTCCTCAGGGCCTCGGCAGCCATGCGGTTGGAGTGGTTCAGCTGGATCTCCATTTCATTGAGGTCTCCCTCCATCTTCTTCTTGATCCTGATGGCATCATTCCTGCTCCTGATCTCGGCATCCAGGGTGCTCTGCATGGACTCCACCACTCTGATGTGGTTTCTCTTCAGCTGGTCAATTTCCTCATCCTTCTCAGCGATTTTCCTGTCGATTTCAGACTTGACTTGGTTCAGCTCCAGCTGGATGCGCAAGATCTTTCCCTCTTCGTGTTCAAGAGAGGCCTTAATGACAGCAAGGGGGTGACATTAGCAGAAGATGGAAGTGTGTATATTCCAGAAATAGGAATTAGGTCCTACTTTTATGATGCCATACATGTTTTATTCCTTTGCTAGCAATGTATACAATGTGGTTTTGTTCCTTTTTACAGTTTTATCACTGTTAGATCTTGCTCTTAAGGGCAGAGTTCTTGACTGATTCAAGTTTTTTTTCCCAGTATCTCACTCAATTCTTGACATACAGTAATGCTAATTGTATTCATAGTCAGTTCTCCACCTCATATTTAGGACACAGAGAAATAATACTTTTCTCTTGAGTCACCTGAATGCCTACTGGAATTGTTTTAGAGTGAACAATAAAATGTTTACCTCAGCTTCTTCTAATGCAGCCTGAAGTTCAGACTTTTCTTGTTCAATTTGCTTCTTTATTTTCTCCAATTCATGGATACGCTTCCCACCTTCTGCAATCTGTTCCGTGAGGTCAGAAATCTCCTCTGTTGGTAGACAAAAATACAAAAAAAAAAAATTGTTCAATGAGAAAAGCATTCTCTCCATCTTTTGTAAAAGAAAAGGTAAGATGGACTCACGTTGCAAATTCTTATTTTCCCTCTTCAGGGTTTCAAGATGGTCTAAGGATTCCTCATAAGCGTTCTTAATCTTAAACAGTTCTGTGCTGAGGGAGCGGGACTCCTTTTGAGAAGCTTCAAGTTCAGCATGAGTTTCTTCATACTTCTGTTTCCATTCCGCCAGGATCTGAAAAGCAAGGAATGGACAGGAAATTTAGTGGAGAAAAAATTTGATGAGATGAAAACCATCTACAACGGCAACTCTCTAATGAAGTGGACATGATGTGGACTAAAATAATGATGAATGAGAAGAGTAGAACACAGAAGACCCACCCCACCCACCCATGGAGCAGGAGTCAAGGAGCCACTGAGAATAGCTCTCAGATGATGTCACTAATGTGCACTGGAGGTAGCAGACTGTCTTGAGTAATATATGAATGCTGAGACAAAAGGGTGTGGAATACCTTATCAAAATTCCTTTGCTTTTTGTCGAGGGCTGCACAGGCTGCGTTTGTTCTCTCCACATCAATCATGAGGTCCTCCACTTCATTCTGTAGTCGCTGCTTGGTTTTCTCAAGGGAAGCACATTTGGCATTCACGGCTTCCACGTGCTCCTCAGCATCCTGCAACCGCTGAGCCAGCTTCTTCCTGAAAAGTGAAATAAGGACAATTGAAGTGAATGAACATCAGTAGAACTGGGTGTTAGAAAGTGGGTTTTAAGAGTCATACTCCTTAATAATTTGCTTTTAAGACTTCATTTGTGGATCCAGTTCTGTACTAACTTGTCTTATTCTCTTACCGATGAAATATCAAAAACAACTCAAATTTCAACATTACCTTAATTCATGGTCTGGCTTTTAGGCTATTGATGATACCTGGATAGCATTTCACTCCTTAAGGTAGCTGATGTATTCCTCTTTCTAGAATGTTAATATCCACCTTAAATAATTTTAGTTCTTATCTCCACTGAATTTGATCTCTACATAGTAGAGTCTGTATCTTTCTCATTTGTATTTGTATAAGCTGTCATTAAGTACTCAAATGTTATATGTATTAATGCAAATGAAATATACTTGACTTTGTCCAATTATCAAATGACTTTGTCCAATTATCAAATGCTACCTCTTATTTTCCAGATTTTTCACTAAATCTTTAGTAAAAAGAAACTTCCCTAAATCAGTATGAATTCTGCTGTAAGAGCTCCACTCAGAGGTTCTTCTAAGGCTTCCACCATAACATAATTCCAACTAATATAGGTGTACATAAATGGTTAAACTTTCTGTTAAATAAAGTAGTCCCTTCCTAGCCAAAATTTCCTTCGTATAGTTCAGAATGATGTCACAAGCTCCCCCTTTTAAAAATAATTATTTAGCTTTCTCTTGCTTTATGTATGCTCTTATCCTACCTTCTAGTCTGATTTCATTTCCTAGGGAATTTGTTTTTCTTTCCTAAGTTTATGTTCATACATGTTTATTGCCTATGTTTTTATTTATTTGTAGAACAATAGACATCTACCCATATAGTTTTATAGCAAATATACTTTGATAGCTCCATTTTAACTTATCAAGCACTTACTTGGCCTCTTCCAGCTCCTCCGTGCGCTGGATGGCATCCGTCTCATACTTGGTCCTCCACTGGGCAACCTCGCTATTGGCCTTGGACATTGCCCTCTGCAGCTCAGCCTTGGCTTCCTGCTCTTCCTCATACTGCTCCCTCAGCAGGTCGCAGTCATGGCGGGAGGACTGCAGGGCGTGGGCCAGGGCACTCTTGGCCTGAGAATAGAGAATTGCAATGTAATTTTATATCTTTAAAGTGGTATCTGTAAAGTTCCTATTCTCTTGTAGACTATAGAAGAAAATCTGTAAAAGTAAGCATAAAACAACCTCAACTAAGAATAATGACAATAAGAAATCCTTACCTTTACTTCCTCTTCAAGCTGCCTTTTCAGTTCCTCAATCTGCTGTGTAAATGCTTGTTTGCCCCTTGAAAGCTGAGACACTAGTGAGTCCTTTTCATCTAGCTGTCGTGAATATTCACCTATAAAGACCAAACTCAAAAACTCAATCTTACTTTTGAAATGAAAGCTCTTTATTAAAAACTGGCACATGGAAAGGGAGCTGTTTTGCCTGATATTTCAGTGAGAGCATGAATTGTACCCCGCAAAGTGCATTGTAATCCCCAGGAGCAAAACTAAATAAAAATGAAAGTTGTGGAAGACTTTGAGACAGATACTGTTGCTTTGAGCAATATAAGAGATTTGGAGAGATTTTTAAGATTATTTGATCACAAGAGAAAATGAGAAACTTGTGAAAAAAATGTCAGATCAACAAAATATTCCAGTGGTTTTGCTCTAAAGCGATGTGCTATACTAATTTACCTCCCCTTGAAAGTTGATTGAAACAAATAATTTATTTGGTGAATATTGAAGACTGAGAAATTTCCTCTGTTATAATTATAAAAGTGATTTTCCAAAGAAAACCCCATAGACATTTTATATTAGGAAACTATCAAGTTTTCTTCTATCTGTCCTCCCCCTACCCCCAGCACACCAGAATGAGTTGGTTTGTGGATTAATAGTTCCTCCACCAAACAGCATTTAATAATTCTTTACACATAATAATTCTTACACATAATTCTTTACACAGAAACACACATTATTTTATTAAAAAGCTAAAGAAAAATCAAAGCCATTTTGAATGGGTTTCTGGAAGCCTAGTGTTTCTAATATTTAATAAGAATTTTTAAATTAATTTTCCCCATGCTATTAAGTTACTAAAGTAAACATATATTTTGGAAAATAAACTAAAGAAATACTTTGTAGCTGTGAGAATACAATTTTTCTCTTTTGAGAAGTAGATTTACCCATATAAGAAGAGTAAAAACCTTACTCTGAACTTTGTTCTGGAAAGAACAGTATATAAATCAATATGAAAGAATAAAATGGTTCTTTACCACTTTGATCTTCCCACTATTTGAATAGTCAAAAATGACCCATAAAACAATTCCCATCCTGTCACCTCTTACTTGGGGAGGTGAAGCTTTGGTAGCACTTTGAACAAGTGAACAGGGTAAAGAGGACACACCGACTCTTCAGTGTGTAATTAAAACTTTATAAAACTCACTTGTGAGCACCTTGCTGGGCTGTGATCTTGAATATCTCCCTGCTTAACTGTGGTCACTTTTGGCTATTGGCAAAGACTTCAGCGAAAACACTGGAGTCAATATTTTTGAATAAATCAACTCATCACTACCATAATCTGCCACCTTTTCAATGGGGATAGCACACACAGACTAATAAGTGTAATAAAGTAATAAATGACGACTGGAAGCATTTTGAAAAGTAGAAAAAAATTATGTGAGGATATATATTTGAAAGCTTTTTTGATTAAAGATAAATGTGCTTTAAAAAAAAGGAGCGTCTATCTCTATTAAAACAAAACAAGAAAGGAGGAGAAATAAAGGAGAGAGAAGGCAGCCATGTTGATGGTAAATCATATTAGCAGAAACAAGTCAAAAAGAAAAAGACAGAAGCCAAATGGTTTCACTAATATATGGGATATAGTGAAAAAATAAGCAAAAGCCTTGAGGAAAAGTCAAAACAAACTAAGCACCAAACTGAAGCACACAACTTTGGGCAGGAGGGAAAGGGGAGGAATAGAGAGGAGGAGGGGAGCTAAATCCCTGTGATTACAATGTTGTGAAATTTATATATAAATATTTTAAGAAAAAAATACTGTGTCCATATTAGGGGGACCTCCAAGGAGTAAATCAGTGCAGAGTTCCTCAGCAAATTGGGCAGCCAAGGGTGGTTTGGCATTCAAGGCCAACACAGGTAGGTGGCTCACCTGATTCTGTCTGCAGGCGACCTCTCTGAGCTGTCAGGTCATTGATCAGCCGCTGCTGCTCCTCCTCCTTTGTCTTAAGTTCACTCACTTGATCTTCTAAAGTGCGGCACATCTTTTCCAGGTTACCCTGCATTCAAAAAGTGATAGCAGGAATTTCAAGCAAGTATTTAGAGTATAGAAATGTTCACTAATCCAGGAGGGGAAGTGTTCGTTTATTTTGAGAATAAACTGTCTTTTCAAACAAAAACAACTGAGACCTTAGACTGTATGGGGAAAATTAACAAGATGCATCATCTAAATATACTGCCTTTAAATTGCTTTATGGATTTAAGTCTTTCCCTGGCTTATCTGTGATAAGAGAATGATACTTGATTCAGTTCGTGAGATTCTTTTTGGTAATCAAATTGTGAGTTTTGCTTAAGGAAAGAAAACAAAGAGCTTAATTAACATGAAGAGTTTAAGAAATTCTCAAATATGTAGTTGAATTGCATTTTTGATTTGAAAGAGCTTAATCTTTTCACTACACATATTCCTTGGGTATGAAGAATACCACGTAGAGTAGCCTCTTTGCCACCCCGCACCCCTCCCACCAGCCCCCTGCTGTGTACAGCATTAGTCTCCTTCTGCCAGTTACTAATGATTCTTGACAGGTTCACTCTTACTTGTCTATGAAAATTACTAAGATTTAATCATGATTGCACCTTGGCTTTGGAGATTGTGTCCATGTTGCTGGCAAGGTCATCGATCTCCATTTTCATTTCACTCTTCTCCTTCTCCAGCTTCTGCTTGACCCTCTGCAGGTTGTCGATCTGCTCCCCGAGCTCAGCCACACTGTCCGCGTGCTTCTTCCTCAGAGTGGCTGCTGTGGCTTCATGCTGCAGGGTGGCCTCCTCCAGGTCCCTGCGCATCTTCTGGAACTCGGCCTCCCGCTTCTTGTTCATCTCAATCTGGGCTGAGGTCGCCCCACCAGCTTCTTCCAGCCGCTCGCTGATCTCCTCCAGTTCCCGGGAGAGGTCAGAGCGCTGCTTCTCTGCTTTGGCCCTGGAGGCCCGCTCTGCCTCGATTTCCTCCTCCAGCTCCTCAATGCGGGCCTGGATATGGTGAAAAGCACAATCTTAGCTAATTTGCATTAACTTTGTCATATTGAATTAACCAGAGGAAACCATGGACTGACCTGTAACTCCTTGATCTTCTTCTGCAGCTGCATCCCAAGGGCCTGCTCATCTTCAATCTTGCTTTGCAGATTGCTCATTTCAAACTCTTTTCTATTAAAAAGCATTTTATGTTAGTATAGAAATATTAATAATAACTTCCCCATGAAATTTTTGTCCTCTGCTGCTTACTTTTTAAGTTTTTCATCCAGCTGCTGTTTGTCATTTTCCACATCCATTGTGGATTCTTGGGCCAATTTTAGGTCTCCCTCCAGTTTTCTCTTGGCTCTTTCTAGATCCATCCGGATTTTCTTTTCTTGTTCCAAAGATCCTTCAAGCTAAAAGTTAATAATCCACAAATCATTCTTGGGATGTTACCACCTTCTATCCTAGGTTGTGCTTGTATTCATTTAATTTATAATCAGCAAGTTATTTTGACTTTCCTGTCAATTAGGCAAATCTATCTTAATACTCCATTCTCGCTGTTATTAACCTCATCTAAGTATTCATCTCATAGGTTTAGTGTCCTTCATTACCAGTTTCCATTAAACTATTAGGAAGATATCATTACTTCCACATCTCCCCAGTGAAACCCTGGAGATCAGTGTTTCATATAAGACATGGACATTTCCAAATCATGACCTTTATCAATTTCTCCCTTACTGAGACTTTTCACAATGGGTTCTAGATTTTATATCAGATCACATTTAAAGCCAAATTTACCTTTCATATTTCTTATTCAAAACCTCCTTTCATTCCTGTGAGAGAAAACCCTAGAGATCATTATTTTGCTTCTTTGCTTTGCTATACACCCAGTTTGGAACAACCCCTACTTTCTACATCTTCTTGTAGTCTCTTGCTCTCTCAGTTCAGCTAATAAACCATTTTGTTTGTGCAGTTTTTCTTGGTGAATCCACTATCTTTTATTCCCCCTATTTCTTTTTGCAAATATCAGGTACTAACAACAAATTCTGTTTATTTATTTTACATGTCCGCTTTAGTTCAGAAAGCAGGAATGATTTTTTTATACTAGTTAGTCATTGGAAACACTTGAAAAATTGTGGTTACATCATAAGTATGGGAACTCATGCTTACTTTGCATTATTTTTGCATAATATTAAGCTTACATCATCTACTTGTTGTTCAAGCTTGATTTTAGCCTTGGTTAGGGTGTTGACTTTGTCCTCTTCTGCCTGCAGGTCATCCAGGGTCTGTTGGTGGGCCTCTTGGAGGGCCTTTTTCTCCTTGGTCAGCTTTGCAATGGTTTCATCCAGGCCTGCCATCTCTTCTGTGAGGTTTTTCACCTTGAAAAGTTAAAAAAAATATAATCTATGCTGTAAAACAGCTTATTGGATGGTAGAATCTCTATAGACTATAGCAGAATATGATTCATACCTTGTTCTCAGTGGCATGCTTCTCCTTTTCCACCTTGGCCAGTGTCAGCTCAAGGTCATCGATGTCTTTTTTCAGTTCTGAGCACTCATCCTCCAGTTTCCTCTTCTTGGCCGTCAGCTCAGCGTTGATCTCCTCCTCATCCTC
The DNA here is from genome assembly GCA_004024945.1 of Uropsilus gracilis. NCBI lineage: Eukaryota > Metazoa > Chordata > Mammalia > Eulipotyphla > Talpidae > Uropsilus > Uropsilus gracilis. The sequence goes on from PVHY01009837.1 coordinate 45,506, forward strand.
AGCTCTCTCAGTCACCTCTTTGATTTTAGCTTCTAGCTGAATTTTGGTTTTGATGAGCTGGTCACATCTTTCTTCTGCATCAGCCAGGGCATCAGCTTCCTGAGGGGGGAAAATAGACACTGTGAGGTATCTTCCCTTTTTAGGAGGAGAAAAGGCATTCAGGGACTTGGGAAGCAAAAAGAATGTATAAAGATCACCTTCTTTCCCGTCTAAATTCTGATGAAGAAAACAGGAGGAAAGTAAAATTGCTTTTATTTTACTCTTCTCAACAGTAAATAACCATGCTTTTTAACAATGAAAGCAGTGATTTTTAATAATAACAGATAGATAATTTTATTGTAAATTGTAATAAGATGTGAAGATTGATAAGCCCCTTACTAAGGTGAAATCTAGACCTTTCCTTAACAATTGCTGAACTGAAATTTTATCATTGGATTGTAATAAATGGATTGTGACACTCACAGATTGAACCTGGAGTTGCAGATCATTTTTCTCTTGCATCAGAGCAACCATTTTTTCTTCTAGCTCCTTCTTTTTGGCCTCAGCTTTTGCAAGGTTTTCTTTGGTTTTTTCAAATTCTTCCTTCATGTTGGCCATCTCCTTCTCTGTCTCTGCACTCTTGAGGAGGGGCTTGATCTTGAAATACAACTTCATCCAGGGCCAGTGCTTCACATTCATGAAGGCGCGGACATTGTACTGAATGCAGAAAATGGACTCTCTATGATGGGAATAGAAATGTTCAAAGTCACATCATGGCAGAGAGAAGGATCAAATGACCTAGGCTAATAGGGTTTGGTAAAGTATCCCTATGAATACCTTCTTTCCACCATCTTCTGGTACTCCACTCTTGCCAAGTACCCTCTGCACATGGCCTGGGTTCGGGTAATCAGCTGGGCCAGCTTTTCATCTCGCATCTCTTCTAGGAGCCCCAGAAGACCAGCTTTGAAAAAGACCTGTGCGTGGGCAGTGTTGGAGATCAGACATTTGCATAAACTTCAAAAATAGGAATAGTGCCATTAGGCTGTCGAGAAAATTACCTTGGTGTGGCCAAATTTATACTGGGTGTGGTCAATGTCAATGGACCCAAGGAGCTTCTCAGAAGCCTTCTTGCTGTCAATGAACTGGCCTTCAGGGATAGCACTTGCATTCAGTACCTTGTATCTGTTTAAACCAAACAAAGAAATAACATAGGTCTAAGAAATATCATAGAAGAGCTCTTTCTGCCTTACTATAGAAATATAGCAATGACAGCGACTTCTCTCCCTCGTGTATTCAAGTAGTATCAAACTATGGTATTGTTAAACTCTCTTTACACAAAAGAAGGTGTAAAGAATTCTTTATTTTAAAAAACAAAGTATTTGATAAGAACATCTTAATTCACAGCAAGAATCTGACCTCTGCTTGAAGTCAGCATACAGGATCCTGCTGGGGAAACCCTTCCTGCAGATGCGGATGCCTTCCAGCACACCATTACACCGCAGCTGGTGCAGGACAAGCTCATGCTCCATGGCCCCTAAAAGAAAGAATATGCAGACCTTACTTCATGGTCTAAAGCGAGTGCCCTGGAACTTAAGTGGATATCAGAGGTGCCTTACCAGGAGTTTTGGTTTCATTGGGGATGAGGCAGCGTACAAAGTGGGGGTGAGTGCTCCTCAGGTTGGTCATCAGCTTATTCAGATTCTCCTGTGAATCCATAGGACCATGTGGTTTAAACATGTACTTTTTAAAGGATGCTTAGGTACATCAAATTTTTCTGATCTAATTTCACTTTATTGGATAGCATCTAGATCTGAATTTGCAAATGGTTATCCCTAGAATTTCCATATTTCTAACATGCCCTTCTATTTCCTGTTTTTCTACATCATGAAAATATTTTTCTATAAACACTTGAAGTGGCTATTCACTGCTATTGAATTTCCCAACATATGTTGTAAATTTAACATGTTATTCTAAACATATGGAAATATTCCCCTTGTGTTCTTTTAGCTTAAATATGTGATATGGGTTTAATAATAATTCTTAGTCTTCCTTCAAATCTCCCATTTCTTTTTTTATTTTCAGTTTTCAATTGTGTCTGCTTCTTTCACATGTGTATTTCTTGCCATAATTATAAAGTTGTGTCCTTCTATTGTTTTCAGAAAACATAGGCTTTTAATATTTTTAAGGGGGTTTGCAGAAAAATGACACGCATGTTACCAAGTGTAAGAATTTTTTCAACTTTTGGAAACCTCAGTTTTTCAGCTAGAGTGTCAGTAATTACAGATAGGGTTGTCAAAGGAAAATGAACTTTTAAAAAAGCTATTTCTTATCACATCTGGTTTCTTATTTCTCTTGTTGTTAGTTTAGCCTTCAGTTCTCTGCACTATTCTTCTATTTCTTACTTTCTAAATCTACTCATTTGAATTCTAGGCAAATATACATCTAGGCACCTACATCATTTCGGAGCTCCCAGAGGCTCAAGCAAATCTCGTGTTTTCTTTAATCCTATCTCACTGGAACCAGCTAAGTGTAAATGACCTCATTTTCTAGCTCCTAAATTGAATTTTACCACCTGATACAGTCTTCTACTATTCACTCTCATCCTCCTGATACCTTTGCCTGAAGGAACCTCTTCATTCCCAACTCTAGAATCCTTGCAACTTATTTCTGTCTCCCCATGCAATAATTAAAATTTCATTTCATAAGTCTAATTAGAGTGAGAGAAATAGAAGTTTATACCCTGAAGAGAGCAGACACGGTCTGGAAAGAAGAACCCTTCTTCTTAGCTCCTTTCTTTCCACCACCAGCCTCTGTAGAAAAATCACATGCATCATAGCACAGGTTCTCTCTAATGAATCTAAAGATATCAAAAAAAATAATGTTATACATCTTAAAGTAGATAGTCAATGCAACTGGAAATGACCTGCTTCAGCAGCTGCTGCTGCCCCAGAGAAGAGGTAGGCCAGAGTCTTCATTGAAGACTTCTGGTACAGCCCGACCACAGTCTCGTTCAGCGGGTCCTTGTTCTTGTCCAGCCAGCCGGCGATGTTGTAGTCCACGGTGCCAGCATAGTGCACCAGCGAGAAGTGGGCCTCAGCCTTGCCTTTGGCTGGCTTGGGCTTCTGGAAGTTGTTGGACTTTCCCAGGTGCTGTTCATACAGCTTGTTCTTGAAGGAGGTGTCTGTGGCCTTGGGGAACATGCACTCCTCCTCCAGGATGGAGAAGATGCCCATGGGCTGGAAGTAAGAAAATAATGCAATTTGGTTTTGTCTGCTTGTCATAATAATATGTAACATTATGAACCTGACTGAGTTAATTCATCTCTTAATTCTTTATAGTCAGTGAAATCTCATCCCTTAGGTCAGCCATCATTAATTAAACAAGAATTTATTGGGTGCTTATCTGTATCCATGTGTTAGGTCAGCTCTGGGATATGACAGTAGGATAAAGAGTCCATAGAACAATATTTTTGCAAATGTAACTTGAAAATTAGTTGCATTAGAACCACTTGATAAAAATGCAGATTCCAAGGTTTCATTATTCACTTAAAAAGATGAGATTAAAGAAACTACAACTCTTAAATATTCATGATGAATCTATGACACAAATGTAGTTTGAGGACCTCTGCTTTAAACTACTTGAAATTCATATTTTGAATGCCAGTAATAATGAATCTAAGGACAACAAAGAAATAATAAGTAAAAAAAACTCTATTAAATGCTCTTTTAAGTGGTATATTGGTTTTAAATATAACACTGTGCATTACAAACTGTGGGGCAATGTAGAGATTGGACTCTTAGAAAACATCCAGTCTCCTTTTTTTTTAAATCAGAATATATAGCTTAGAGTTGGTATAAAGAAGAATTTCCCTCATTTTATTGTAAGTAGAAAATATTATACTAAGGTTTTATGATTTCAGACAGACAGACAGACAGACAGACAGACAGACAGACAGACAGACAGACAGACAGACAGACAGACAGACAGACAGACAGACAGATAGATAGATAGATAGATAGATAGATAGATAGATAGATAGATCTATCAATCATTCAACAGCACAATCTATGATCTGAAAGAAGCAAGTAGACCTTCTCAATGAGCTCAATGCAGGCAGCCAGGTCCATCCCGAAGTCAATGAACTCCCACTCGATGCCTTCCTTCTTGTACTCCTCCTGCTCCAGCACGAACATGTGGTGGTTGAAAAACTGTTGCAGTTTCTCGTTGGTGAAGTTGATGCACAGCTGCTCCAGGCTGTTGAACTAAATAAATCATACAAATTGACAATGATGTTATATAAAAGAGTCTAATTTTTCTAGGTGGTTAGCCTTATGCTCCTTGTAAGAAGTTGCAGCTTCATCCTGCTGCGGGTCTTTCCCTGCCTCCTTTAGGGTTTCAGCTGCTACCAGTGAGATGGTGTCACTACACTTGAGTGTATCTCAACAAGGATAAACAGGCTCTAAGTGATAGTTTTCTATGAAATAAAACAATTGCTTGGTATTTGCAATATTTATTTTTGTTGATCAAAGGTTTCTTATTTCTCCATGATTAAGACAATGCTCTAATTGTCACTGGGGTGCCAGCTCTTGACACGAGAACCCATGTTTGTGAACACTCCCAGAACTCAGGAGATCTTCTTGAATGACAGATATGTGCACAATTGGGAATACTCTTAGTTAAGATCAGTATCACTAGACACGGAGATCAAAGTGGTTTTACAACATGGATGAAGCTTGCAAACTTTATGCTAGGGGGAAGAAGCAAATCATAAAGAACCATGTGTGGTATGCTTCCATTTTTATGAAATGTAGAAGAAGCAAATTCAAATAGAAAAAAGTCAGTTTAGTGGTTCTCTGGGACTGCAGAGGGAGAGGGGACAACTGGAGGGGAGAGGTCAAATGCAGATGACAACTTTATGGGAATGAAATTCTTGTTAGTGCAAAAAAAGTCCTAAAATCAATTGTTGTAATGGTTGTATATATCTATGAATATATAAAAATCCATTGTAGTTGATGCTTTAAAAAGAATTAAATAAAATAAAAATATAATTAAATAATTCACAAACTATACAATAAAAACTGTGTTGTTTGTGAATTATTATATCTCCATAAAGCTGTTGTTTAAAAAAAAAACCAGAAAGCCACAAATAACTAAAGAAATAATAAGTGAGACTACAATTCAAGAGGAGAGAGTAAAGGTTCATTGGGATCTTTTCTGGAATTCCTTTTATAACCCATAGATTAAGTCACCCAACTATAATTATCTCTATTAATTTGACAATTTTTCATTTATGCTTATGTATCTGAGTATAAATAAATAAAACTATCGATGAAAAAAGAAATTAAAAAGGAAAAAAATTAAATTTAAAAAACCTCAGAGTCTGCCATTTTACATTATCATCAGTTTTCTCATTTGAAAAAAGTGTGGATTGCTCTTCCTATCTCCGCTTGGTGCCAAGTTATTTCTCTTCCCATGGCAGCTTGGGAATCTTTAGAAAAGTTCATGTCCCTCATACTCAGAAAAACACATTCAGTTTCTATCAGTTCACTCAGAGAAAAAGGTGCAGAAATGCACCTGTGGGTCAGTAGATCTGAGATGTTGCTGTTGGGAAAGGAACTTCCCTAACTTTGTCTCCTTAGCTATGTGGGAGGTTTTCATTTTCAGGCAGATGAAATTTCTTTGCAGTGTTGCTTTTATCTTCTCTAGATAGTGCAAGGCAAATGAAAATCTTAAAATTTTTCTTTAAACTTGTCTTCCCCATTTTCATTTGTGTTGCCATTGTCACTCTCTACCTTCTTTATCAGAAGTGTTGACTTGTGTTCTGAGGCTGTGCTTAGGTCTTTCAATTCAGAAATCCTTTGTGGGCAAAAAGATCTTAGGTGTGCAGGAGTGCTGGGTTTTGGCTGAATATGCCTATAATTGCATGGATACCATTCCCATTATCCAAGTTAGGAATTGGAAGAGGTGGAGTTTTAAAACAGGTTTGTCCCATCCTGGAGCTCATGCTCTTTTGTGATACTTTGATCCTTTTCCATGTGTCAGTTTAGTTTGTAGTAAGCATTTTCATAGAATTTTTAAATATTAACTAAAAGTAACATTTGTAAACTTTTCTGTGACATCTTTGTCAACTCACATCAAAGATCTCAAAGCCAGCAATGTCCAAGACCCCGATGAAGTACTGCCTGGGCTGCTTGGTGTCCAGCTGCTGGTTGATGCGGGTGACCATCCACAGGAACATCTTCTCATACATGGCTTTGGCCAGAGCACCCACAGAGTTGTAAACCTTCATGGACAGAGTAATGTTTTCAGTATTAACAAAAGCATCTCTTAAAGGAGGTGCATCAGTTGACTGGGATGCATGTCATTCATTGGGATCATGCAGTTACCTGCTGCACAGTCTGGCCTTTGGTGACATACTCATTGCCGACCTTGACCCTGGGGTAGCAGAGGGCTTTGAGCAGGTCTGCAGAGTTCAGACTCTGGAGATAGGCTGCCTTGTCAGCAACTGTAAAGACGCATTTCAAACACTCAACATGATCTACTCCGGGTCCCTCAATTTTTAGGAGGAGCTTAATAAATGAATCACTTTATATAAAGTCTTCATGGGGAAAGTTGGCATTGGTCCCTCAGAAGCCCAGGTGAAAGATACATGGGTTTGGAATGGGTTTTTTTGCCTGTACTGTGTCATTCAATATGGATGGGGGTTCACTTGGTACCTTCAGTGCCATCTGGCTCAGCTTGCTCCTCACGCTGCTTTTGCTTGAATTTCATGTTCCCATAATGCATCACAGCCCCCGTGAGCTTGTAAATGGACACTCTTTCATCAGAAGTAAAGCCCAGGATGTCAATGGCACTCTGCCAGGAGACATAAGGCCACAAAATTTAGAGCAGAAGATCCTCCCTTATTTAGAAAAAATTATGTTACACTCTCAGCTACACATTCAGTAAATGATTCTTATCATTCCCATATGTAATAAAGTAATGAAAAATCTGCATCTGTCACTTACATCCGTGGCCATCAACTCTTCTTGGTCGTCAATGCTGGGCACTGTGATCTCCCCTTGGCTGACAAAGGCATAGTCATATGGGTTGGTGGTGATCAGGAGCATCTCTGGGTACAGAATTCAGGATGTATGTTTTACATTAGCAGATGGTAGTAAAATGATTAACTTATTGCTCATAGATGTAAACTTTTTCTTACCAATTAGATCTGGCTTCTTATTAGACATGATCTGATAAAAAATATGATAGCTTCTTTCTGCTTTCAGCTGGAAAGTAACTCTAGACTTCTCCAGAAGATCTACAATGAAAGTGTATGTATTGTGAATTATGTGGGGGTGGTGATTATAAAGTTCTGGAGTGATTTTAAGAACTTGGGGTCATTAGCTAAATCTCATTGGCCCCTTGAAATTTCAGCTATGTGTTTTCATGAGGTATCAAATATTGCCTCTCTATAAATATCATTCAATTGTTATACTATCTCTAGAAGAATGCTGAGACAGGCTTGACTCAAGGTATTCATTTCTGCATGTCAAGATCCTTGACTTTGGGATATAATTGATTTATTCAGCTCTTCCCTCCTCGGGGTCTTCTAACTTTAAAACAGAGGGACTACCAAGAGTAACAATAATTAGATTAGGAAGAAATAATATATATTTAACCTACTAGTTTTTCTTAGAAAAATCTGAGACTAGGATACTTCAGACAAGTTCCACAGCTGCTGAAAGTTGCTACAGAATTATTATGTCAAGGCTGGCGTGGACAATATACACTGTGGTGTATGGATGAAACTGACCAGTACCCTGGGCAAGTACTCCTGCTTGACAGGAGACGGTGTTACACAGGCTCCAGGCTTAGAAAGAACTGCAAAAGTTTCCTCCAGATCATCATTTGTCATTCTTGGACTCTCTCCCGTCACTTACATGTTTCAATATCAGCAGAAGCCAGTTTCCCGGTGGTACCAAAGTGGATCCTGATGAATTTACCCTTGCAAGTAAAGAAAAGATGATCACAGATGTGAAGCACACATTAAAAATCATAGTCTAAACATGTTTTCTCTAGCATTGAAGCACTGAGAAAATCCTTCTGAGACCAGGAGACTTACAAAGCGAGACGAGTTGTCATTCCTCACAGTCTTGGCATTGCCAAAGGCCTCCAGCAGGGGATTGGCACTGATGATTTGATCTTCCAGGGTCCCCTGCAAAGACAAGGGCAGTGCTCACATGTGGGGTTCAGTGCTTACTTCCTTGGCAGTCCTGATAGAGCCAGCCTTTCTAGGTTGTAATGTTGTAAAGTCAGACACACCTGCATTTTGCCAGAAGTTGCTTCCTCCTTCTTCTTCTCTCCAGTGACTGCAATTGTTGCAAAGTACTGGATGACACGCTTGGTGTTCACAGTCTTTCCTGCACCAGATTCTCCGCTGTCAAACAATGAGCAAATGTATGTGAGAGGTTAAATTTTCTGACTATTCAGACCCATCATCAGTGTTCACTAACTTATACATCTAACTTTAAAAGTCTGAGTCATCATTTCTTAAGCCTACATATAGCTCATATTAGTTTTGTAGCTTTGCACTGACAAGAAGTAGAGAAATGTAATCATTATGCATTTAATGCATCTCTCTTGGGTGCTTAAAATGTACCAGGCTCTCTTCTGTGCTGAGGCCTAGACCAGAAAGTCCAAAAAAGCAACTACTCAACAACAATGGTAAATGAAATATCGAGCAAAGAAAAACTCTATAAAGCAATGCCTATATTCTTCAGCTGCCGTAGGCTGAAGGCACAGTCCACATTAACTCTTTAATGGTGTGGATAGCCATTCCTCAGACAGACCTTAGCAATGAAGCACTGATAACTATCCTAAATTGCTCTTCCTTTAGGAGGCTGAATATGGTGCTCACTGCCCCATACAGGGTTCCAGCCATGCCCAGAGCAGGTATTGTATATTTCCTATTCCTAGGAAAGTGCTAAGGAACTTTGAAGTCTGGACTAGTAAATGACATTATTTGGAGGCATTGTTATTTTTAAATTCAAAATTTTGTCATCCTCCCAATGAGTATAAAATACAAATAAGTCTCAGAATATTAATACTTACGTGATTAAGATAGACTGATTCTCCCGATCTAGAAGAGAAACAGTATATAATCAGCATATGTATAAAGCCACATGAACAGAGCTTTCTCCCCCCCCCACACCAAGAGAACTTTCTATAGGGAAATACAGAGGGCATTGAGCATGTGTCATTTCTTTTTTGTTATTTTTTAATTTTTTTATTGATTATACATATAAATGTAATTTTAAATGGAGTTTATCAATACATTATTGAAAATTGTATATGATATTGTTCTTAAACATCTTACATTAGGGAAGAGAAACATAAAATGTTTTAAATTCCATAAGCCTCCATAGGAATTATGTCCTTCTGCTAAAATAAAGACCAGGATGTTCCAAACCCAGGCACATATCCTAGTTGTCTGTATCACCAATGTCATACTGTCTTCTGATTAAAGCATATAACTGGAAACTATACGGTAGAATAAGGGTTTGGAATAGGTAAAAATCTCAAGTCAAGGTTAAGGTTTAGTTTTTAGATGAATCAGTTGGTCTCACAGTTAATATATATATATATAT
>PVHY01009838.1:0-55197 GCA_004024945.1 Uropsilus gracilis
TTTTTGTTTGCATTTTTCTTAAATATCTTTTCTTTTAAAGTTTAGGAATTGTTTGACTTACTATTTAAGACCATGTTAGAAATATAGCATGGGGACTTTACCTTATTTCTGTAGTTTCTGAAATTCATACTTGAAATTATTCAAAGATCTGATGAATGTGTGCAATAATGAAACATTATTCACTTTCACTCAAACATATTTATATATGAGACAGTTTATTTGGTTATTTGGCTGTAGCTTTCTACCATATAGCTATATAGATATTTATTTCATAAAATCCCCTTGCTTTTTATGGCTTGGAGAGTAGTGGCTTGATTGTAATGTACCATTTTCTGACTATTTTTCTTTTTTTTCAATCACATCCTTGCTTCTATACTTTCTCCCTTATATCCTTCCTTCCTTCCCTCCTTTTTTTCCTTACTTTCTCCCTCCCTTCTTCCCTCCATTCATTCCTTTGTTTCAACACTCCAGTTTACATTACCCTCAGGTACATATCAATATACAAATTGGTGAATTACCTGAGTGAAGAAACAGGAAAATAAGGAAGGAAAAGGTGGACTAATCTGACAAAAAGAAATAAAACATAAAACAAAATAATTTTTTCCATGCCCTTAAAAATATTGTCAAAATCTGACATCCACACTTTGAAAAAGATTATTTTGCTAGCATTTTCCTGAGAGCTGATTTGACATCCTTGTTCCTTAGACTATAAATGATGGGGTTTAGCAAGGGTGTGACTATTGAGTAGAACACAGAGATCATTTTATCCTTTTTATTCATTACCTTGGAGTTGGGCCTCATGTAGGCAAATATTGCTGATCCATAGAAGAGGATAACAACAATGAGGTGGGAGCCGCAGGTAGAGAACACCTTGAGCCTCCCCTCTCCTGACTGCATCCGGATAACAGTGGAGATAATATTCCAGTAGGAGACCAGGATCAGGGAGACAGGAGCTAAGAGGATGATCACCCCCATTGCAAAGATGGTCATCTCAGTGTTGTAGGTGTCAGTAGATGCCAGCTTCAGAAGAGCAGGAGGTTCGCAGAAAAAGTGGTTGATGATATTGTTGCCTCGGTAGGGTAGACACAATGTGAATGTGGTATCCACCAGAGACACAAGTGCTCCACTGACCCAGGACCCCATAGCCAGCTGAACACATACCCAGTGAGTCATGATGGTGGAGTAGTGCAGGGGCTTGCAGACAGCTACATAGCGGTCATAAGACATCACTGCCAGCAGCGCACACTCTGTACCACCAAGGAGAAGAAATACAAATATCTGTGTTGCACATCCAATGAAGGAAATCGATTTTTTCTTTACCAGAAAGTGGACCAGCAACTGGGGGGCTGTGGTGGTGGAAAAGCAGAGATCAGCAAAGGACAAGTTTCTAAGGAAAAAGTACATGGGTGTGTGCAGTTTGGAGTCTATGTGGATGAGCACGATGATGAGCAGGTTTCCCAGCACTGTCAGTAGGTAGACAATCAGGAAAAGGAAGAAGAGCAGGATTTGTGTGTGTGGATCCTGTGAAAGGCCCAGGAAGACTAATTCAGTCACATCAGTCTGGTTGGCTTCTCCCATGAATATCTATACATATGATTATTCTTCATAAGTCAGCATAACAAAGGAAATAAAAGATGTCAGTTACTTTTAAGAAATGTTTGTCTTAGTCATTTTGTGAATCAGGACTCAATCAATTTTTATCAGTTAGCACCATATATGTCAAAATACGGTGTTCTGTTTTATTTGCTAGTTTTTCCAATTGAAAATCAATTTGATTTGATAAAATGGTAGTATTTGGGACAAAATTGATGGGACCTTAGGTAATTTTATTGAATGAAATAAGTTAGAATCGAATGATGTTATTTTATTGTTTACTCATTATCGGAATATTAACACCCAAAATCATCATACATTAAAAAGTAGTGTATATGTATCTTCAGTTTGGCAAAAAGTACATAATGGATAATATTTTTAATATTTTAATATTTTATTTTAAGGAGAGTGTGGAGTGAAGTCAGTAAGGATTGGATACAAATGACTTGGTGGAAGGTGAGAAAAATTGATATGGAATGCAGACAAACCTAGAACAAAAATGCCTGGGAGATCCTTTGCAATGTTCAGCACCAACACCCCCACCACACACGCACAGAGAGAGAGAGAGAGAGAGAGAGAGAGAGAGAGAGAGTGAGAGAGAGAGAGGGGTAGAAAAAGAGAAAGATAGAACATTTGATCCAAAGGGAAATAGAAGCACCAATGGCTCTGAAAGAAGAATAGAGATCTTCCACTACAGAGAAGAGCATGTTAATAAACCAAGCTATGACAATTGACTGGGTATTTAAAAACAACGTTTGTTTACATAACTTAACAGAGAAAACTTCCCATGCAATTTAGGATATGTCTGTGCATGATGAGATACATGTACATTTATATACATAATCTTAGAGACTCGATGAAAGAGATTAATAATTGATCTCTTGTGGTGGAGGGCTTTCTTCCATGACAGCAAACGTCCAAGTGAGATATAAAATGAGATACATATTCACTTGACTCAAAAATATTTTAATATGAAAAGTTATATAACATTACTAGGTAACCAGGAAACACAATTTATCTCCACAAAATATGTCTCATCACACCTGTTAGGGTACCTTCCAACAAAAAGATGGGTATAACAAGTGTTGACAAGTATGAGATAAAGTGAATCTTATTAGTTGGTAGGAATGCAAATGGTAAAGGCATTAAAGAAAAGAGTGAAGTCTCCCCTCAAAATAATACTAGAACTACCATATGATGAAGCAATCCAACCTTTAAGTATATATTCAAAAGAAATGAAAACACACTGTTTCCACTAATGGATGCAATGGTACAGAATGTGTAACATACAGAGATATAGAAAGAGATTGATATCCTCAGTGAGTTATTAGCACTTATTGTGTAGAGACACACACTGAAACAATATTAGGCTCAAAAAGAGGAGAGAATCCTGAAATATGTTCTATGAATGAAGGAAGAATATTGTTTTGTGAAATAAGTCAGATGCAGAAAGAAAGTCATTAAATGATTGCACCTATATATAGAATCTAAAATTCCAAACTTGTTAAGAAAAGGGTAGAATGCTGATTACAAAGATTGGACTAGGAAAGGAGGGATTTATTTTTCAGATAGTACAAGTTTTTATTTAAGCAGGACCATGATTTCTTGAGATCTAATAGTAAGATCGCTTTAATTACTGACACATAATACATAATTAAAATTTGCTTTGGAAGTAGATATAAATTATCTTAATCAAAAATTTTTCTAAAAGGTAGTTACATGAGGTTACACATAATAATTAGGTGAAATTATAATCCTTTCACATTGTATTTTATTTTGTCTTAATAAGGTCAGGGAATAAATCTGTGCATTTCACCAAGCAAAATTTGAAGATAAACAACTCATAAAACCATAACTCTAAAACACACTACAGATCAAGTCTAATATTCTTGTCATAGAGAACTGTACTGATAAATTAATAGGAAAATAAATGTGAAATATTGCAGAAGAAAATGTATATACATGAATTTGCCATTCATAAATAAATTACAATCTCAGTGCAATTAAACAAAGTTTTTTTTTAAAAAAGGTAGATGTCGTTTTTGTTCCCCAATTGGCATGGATTTTAAAAATTTATATTATCAACAATAAGTGACTTTTTAATTCAAATGTTTTTTGCTGAATGAGGGAGTGTGTCTGAATATGAGACATTTTCATTCAAACATGCAAAAATTGCTGTGTGGGGAATTTTGGAAAAATTGATTGTTTTTTACCCTAATAAAAATACACTCATTCAAATTCTTCTGATTTCTGGGAGAGCACTCTGGTTAGAAAATCAAAGTCCCTGACTAAAGCTGCCTAGATGGCCAGTCATGTCCTGAGACTTGGAAACACAAAGCCCCACACAACCTTCATTTTCCTTCCCTCCTAATATAATCATGTCATCCCACAATCCTGAGAACCCAAATATAATAACCCTATCACTTACTCCTTTAGTCACAACAAACTTCTCCATGTAAATGAATTTCTCAAGTTCAGATTTTGGCTTTCTGGGCAAGAGTAAATGACTTTTAGTTTACTTTTTGTTAGTTTACACCTGCATGAGGACTGTGCCGAAGAAAGGCAATGAACAGACTCCACTGATAATCAAATTAAGAAGGGCAAATCCACAACAACAGGATCTATGAGTCCCCACAGAGAAGACATAATTACTCAGTGTCACAGGGTCTTCCAGGCAGGTCTGACCATGAGAAGCTCTACCTGAGCTCCTTTGGGTGGAAGTGAGGTTTCTCCCTGGCCCTGCTTGCTCCACATATCCAGACTGAAGTGGCTAAATGGAAAGAAGAGAGAGGCCTTGCAGGAAAAGCCCTGACTCAAATAGGGGAAGAGGTGGTTATACCACTAAATTTGGTTATGCAGAACATGGTTCATGAGGTGATTACTCAGGAAAAGGAGCAAAAAGAGAACAGATGGTCTTTCTAGAAGCCAGGTATAAAGGAAAGAGTGGAAGGCAAAGCCCAATGAGCAGAATCAACTTCTCAGAAAAAATAGAAGGTTTAACTGTGCCCTGTCATCTATCTACTCACCTGAAGAACTGGCCTGAGGTCAACACAGGGGTCAGTGATGAAGGGTAAATTAATGATAAAGAAAGGTATGGTTTTTGAAATCGAATATAGGTCCTTAGAGGCAGCCTCCATAGCAGCTTACCAATTATTATAAAGGCTGGGGTATCCCATGGGTTAAGCGTTCTAGTCTATCCCAGGATAGAAACACCATTTTATTAAAATCCCTAATTCACCAAGGAACAAGTTTGAAAAATTTTTCTAAAAGTGTTTAAACCTGAAGACCTAAGAGCAATTGTGAGCAAATCATCCCCTGGAGCAATGAGTGCTCTTAGCACTTTCTAACTTTCCACAGTGAGAGACAACCTGCATGCTTTTTTTTTTTTTTTAATTTGAACATAAACTAAATTATTTGAGTCTTCTGGTGTCAGGAATTACACTGCTGTTTCTCAAGCAATCCAAGGATGTCTGGGGTTCCATATTCTGTCAGAATGTTTAAAGTAAAAGTTCCAGTGATTGTGGTCATGATATTGGGAGAGAGGGCAAGCTTTCTTTTTACCTAAAAATCCTTTTCCTAAACTAGAGAAAAACCTTCCTAAACTAAGGAACAGAATAGTTACTTGTGTCATTCAAATACCTGCAGCTTGCCTGCCGTCCTAAGGCCTCTCTCTGACTAAAGAAAAAAAACTTACTTTCAAAGCACTTTATACTTGCATTCTTTCCACCCACAGCCATCTTACTATACTATTACAAAGCCAGAGCAGACTATTAAAATGAGCAGACTATTTATTCTGAAACAAAATGATTACCTATATATGTACTACAAGATAAACATGAAAAACTCCACCAGTTACCCCACCATTGTCAAACCTCTTTGTCCTTTAGTCTCTGATCACTTCACCACATGTTCAGTCAATCTGAGCACCAGTGTTCCAAATGCAGGGAATACTTCTTTTCCTCCTTTGGTGTGTTCTGACTTTCTCCAAGCATGTAGTCGAAGGTGTGATGTTCTCCTTTTCCTCCTTTGGCATTCTCAACTTTAGACAGCAGAAAAACTCCAGCATACAGGTACCTACAAAGTCCATTTACTCAGGCCTAGCTCATGACTGCTCCAAAAGCATGAGTCAACTAAAGACAAAACTCCAACATGAGGTTCAAACCTCTAAACTCCTTAGACTCCCTGTATAACACACTTTAATTATACATGGTAAAGCCATGAGTTCACTACATCTGGCCAAGGCTGCCTTGATCATGTAGCCAGACTCACATCATTCTCCCACAAAATGCTGACCCCAAATTGGCTGATTCCCTCTCTTTCCTGCACTTCTGAGGACAGCCTTGCCAAAGATGGCACATTATAAAAATCATGTTTTCTTTCCTCCTCCCCCTTCTTTCGGAAAGGAAATTCTAATGAAAGCCATCACCGCATCTTACCATGTCCTCCTTGAAATTTGCATCAGCAATGACAATGGCAAGTACCCTCCAGCAACTCCTTCTTCCTAGATTTATCAATGTATGTAGCAGCTATGCTAATGTAGTTACCCTCCAACAGTAATAGAAGTACACATATATGTGCATATATATATATATATATATATATATATATATACACTGTTTTAACCATCAACTCTTTGTTGCAGAATATGTAATAATAGGTGAAACAAAATCTGAAAATTGGAAAACATCTGTTTATGTAAGAGCCTGTAGGATATTTGCTAATGCAGTAGCTACACATAGATCTAGGAAAACTTAAAGATGTTGAAGCACTTTCTAATGTCACTTTCAATGGTGACTGTATTGGAATACAGACATCATTACCTTTAAGAGGCTCTATCTTCCAGTTAGTGCTCATAAGACCTCCTTCACACCCTCAGGTGGTAAATGAATGTGTTCATCATAGATGTCATGACTTTGTAGAAAACAGAGATCACCCTATCCTCCTTACTCTTTTCCTTGGTTTGGCCACACCTACCAAATATAATTTGTGTAGTGAAAAACCTTTAATTGTTAAGCCACTGATATTTAGATTTTTTTGTTAGAGAGAGATCAGTAAACATGTCCAAGAAGTTATTTATTCTATTTTTAATTCAATATGTATTATTGGAACACACTTATTTGTATATCTGCCTCTTCTTCCACACAATAATAGAATATATACTTAAGAATATACCAAAAATTTTATATACTTAAGAATATAACCAAAAAATTCAAAATATTTATTTTTAATCTGTAGTTTATACAGAAAGTTGGACAATAGTAAGGGAAATTAGTATTTACTTATGGGAACACCAGGACAAGATCGGAATGACAGCATATGAAAACAAGCTCTTTTAGTAAAAGGAAAATCACTGTCCTCTCTCCTCTGCCTCATTTCCCTTTTATTATTTTCTCTACTCCCCTGCTATATCTTTATCTGGTTAGTTCTTCCATGTTCTGTTTTCAGCTTAATAACCTTCTCTCAGGACTGTATTGTGTGTGCTTTTAAATATCTATACAAATGTGCTCTTATTATTCTTCCATATTTTCATCAAGGCCATTAATGATCAGATTAAGAATTTCAAAAGAATATCTATACAAATGTGCTCTTATTATTCTTCCATATTTTCATCAAGGCCATTAATGATCAGATTAAGAATTTCTGTCAATACAATTAACTCTTTATCATATAACTCTGACTTTAAGGAAATCTTCATTAGGAAGTCTCTCCTCTCATCACCCCCAAACACCTTTATTCAACTTCTCCTTCCTTCTCTGATTCTTGGATTGACTTCTACTCATCCAACTTGAAATGATGACAGGTTCTGTTTTAATTCTTTCCCACTAGCTTTCTGCACAATCATATCTCACCCAGGATTGTAGTGAGAATAACCATGGGATATTTTACAAAATATATATGTACTATGTCCATCTTTACTATTTTCATGGTCCACAGGGGAATCTGGCACTTGCACTTTACTATAGCTCCTTCAAGACTGAAAGGCATACACTGCAACATAAAATTTTTCCAATTTTGTAAGAATAACATAGGGATTGATATAAATGGAGATTCCTGAGATAGGTTGACCTACATCATCTTATACAGTAATATTTTCAACTAAACCTGGGAATCATTTAAACTCATAATATGCAAAATTGTGTTCTATGTTGTAAACATACTACCAAGGAATATAACAATGTCTCAGCCTTTTTTTGAAAATTTTTATTCTCTTTCTTTATGAAAGAAGTAACTAATTCCCACTTTAACATTTTCAAGCTTCTATGATGAGCAAATTCTTTAGTTTTTAATTAAAAGTTTTTGATTAAAATTTTAGACTCTAAATTATCAGCATTCTAGCTGTCATATTAATGTTATACACACTCATAGAATATTTTTATTTTCAATTCCTTAAATGTCTTCTCTTTGAAAATTTAAAAATTGCTTGGGTTAAGACCATGTTAGAAATATAATGTGCTAGAAATATAACACTAAGGGTTTATTTCTCCAGGTTCTGTAATATGTACCTGGATAGATAATAATCATTCAAAGAGATTTGATGAATGTGTGCAATTATGAAGAATTATTCCCATTTTCCATAACTTGTATTTATATATGTGTGTCAGTTTATTTGCTTATTTGGCTCCTAGGTTTCTACAGTATAGTTATGTAATCATTTATTTCATAATATTCCCTTGTATTTTTGTAGCTTAAAAAGGAATGAATCTGCTATAACCTACCATTTGGACTCTCTGCCTTTCTTCTCAATTACTTCCTTGCTACCATCCTCCTTCATTCTCTGCTATCTTCTTTCCTCCATTCCTTCCACTGTTTTACTGTACCAATCTAGATTCCCTTAAGGTACATATCATGAGACAAATTAGTGACTTACCTGATAGGAGATAGAGTAAAATAAAAGAAAAAGGAAAAGGTGGGTTAATATGATAAAAACAAGTAAAACATACAAGAATATTACTTCTTTCTATATCTTTAAAAATAGTGTCATAAGCAGAGAGCCTCCACATCAGAAGGACTATTTTGCTAGCATTTTCTTGAGAGCTGATTTGACATCCTTGTTCCTTAGACTATAAATGATGGGGTTTAACATGGGTGTCACTGCTGAGTAGAACACAGAGATCACTTTATCCTTTTCATTTATTGTCTTGGAGTTTGGCCTCATGTAGGCAAATATTGCTGATCCATAGAAGAGGATGACAACAATGAGGTGGCATCCGCAAGTAGAGAACACCTTGAGTCTCCCTTCCCCTGACTGCATCCAGATAACAGTGGAGATAATATTCCAGTAGGAGACCAGGATCAGGAAGACTGGAGCTAAGAGCATGACAACTCTCAGTGCAAAGATGGCCATCTCAGTGTTGTAAGTGTCAGCAGATGCCAGCTTTAGGAGTGCTGGAGCTTCACAGAAAAAGTGGTCAATGATATTGTTGCTTCGGTAGGGGAGACACAATGTGAATGTGGTGTCCACCAGAGACACAAGTGTTCCACTGACCCAGGACCCTATAGCCAGCTGGACACACACCCAGTGAATCATGATGGTGGAGTAGTGCAGGGGCTTGCAGACAGCCACGTAGCGGTCAAAGGACATCACTGCCAGCAATGCACACTCTGTGGCACCAAGAAGAATTAAAACAAATATCTGTGTTGCACATCCAGCAAAGGAAATTTATTTTCTCTTTACCAGGAAGTGAACCATCACCTGGGGGACTGTGGTGGTAGAAAAGCAGAGATCGGCAAAGGACAATTTCTAAGGAAAAAGTACATGGGTGTGTGCAGTCTGGAGTCTACATGGATGAGCACAATGATGAGCAGGTTCCCCAGTAAAGTCAGCAGGTAGATGATTAGAAAAAAAGGAAGAATAGCTGAATCTGTGTCTGGGGATCCTGTGAAAGGCCCAAGAGGACAAATTCAGTCGTGTAGCTTTGGTTGCCTTCTTCCATGAATATGTATGAGTATATATATATATATATATATATATATATATATATATTCTTCATAGGTCAGCATACAAAAGGAAATGCAAGAAAAAGGTTATCTTTTTAAAAATTTGGTCAACTTATTTATTTAATGAAACAGCATCTAATAGGTTTATATCTTATTAGCATTATACATGTCAGAACACAGTGTTCATTTTGTGTTTACTAGTTCTTTCAAATGAAAATCATTTTATTGGACAAAATATTGACATTTGGGAAAAATGGATGACTTCCAATTAATTATTTTGAATGAACTATGTAAAAATTGAGGGAGAGCTATTCTATTATTCACTCACTTTTTGAATAACAACCAAAGTCACTCATTCATGCACAAAAAGAAACTAGTAGTGCTGTATCTTAAACTCAGTGAAAAGCTATAATGAGTCCTCGAGAGAATAAGGATGAGAGGAGAGAGTGGGACAGGATGTGGATTGGGCATAGTTTTTTTTGGTGGAAACTGAAAAATAAATATAGATAGATGTTAAGTGTCACAGGACATGGAAAACAAATTAATCAAGAACAGAAAAGACTGGGCAATCTTCTGCAATTCTTAACACTACCATACACATACACACACTCAGAGAGAGAGAGAGAGAGGAGAAAAGGAGAAAGATAAAGCATTTGATCCAAAGGGAAACAGGAAGCACCAATGGTTCTGAAAGAAAAACACATATTTTCCATTACAGAAAAGTGCATGTTAATAAATCAAGTTATGACAATTGATTGAGTATTTGAAAAACAAAGTTTTCTTACATCACTTAATATAGAGAAAACTTCTCATGCAATTAAGGATGCATGTTAGTGAATTATAACAGAGACATACGCACAAGTACATACAAAGAGATTAATTGTTGATCTCATATGGTGGAAGTCTTTCTTAAATGACAGCAAAAGTCCATGTGAGATATAAAATGAGATATAAATGATTCATTTGACTCAAAAATATTTTAATATGAAAAGTTACATAACATCACTTGGTAACCAGGAAACACAATTTATCACCACAAAACATGTCACACCTGTTAGGGTACTATTAACAAAAAGATAGGTATAACAAGTGTTGACAAGTATGAGATAAAGGAAATCCTATTAGTTGGTAGGTATGCAAATGGTAAAGGCATTAAAGAAAAGAGTGAATGCTCTCCCCCAAAAACAATACTAGAACTACCATATGATCAAGCAATCCAACCTCTAAGTATATAGTCAGAAGAAATGAAGACATGCTGTGTGTCCACCAGTGGATGCATGGATACAGAATATGAAATATACAGAGATACAGAAAGAGATTGATATCCTCAATGAGTTATTAGCACTTATTGTATATAGAGACACACGCATGCATGCACATACACATACACACACACACTGAAAAAATATTAGAGGAGAAATAAATGTAATAAAAAGTAGAAAATCCAAAATTTTCTGAATGAAGTGGGAGGACATTATGCTAAGTGAAACAAGTCAGCTATAGAAAATTACTAAATGATTGCACATATATAAGGAACCTAAAAATATAAACTCATTGAAGAAAAGAGTAGAATCTGGTTACAAAGGATTGGACAAGGGTAAATGAGTAGTTATTGGTCAGTACAAAGTTTTATTTATGTAGGATTATAGGACTATGATTTCTTGAGATCTAATGGTTAGTAAGATGGCTATACTTTTTGACAATATTAAAGAATTAAAATTTTCTATAAAAGTAGATATAAGTTTTTTTTTAATCAAAAATTTTTCAAATGGGAATTACATGAGATTATGTATATCAATTAACTGAAATGGTAGCCATTTCACAAAGTACCTTTATCTCAAGACATCACACTATATACTTTAAAAGTATGCAATTTTATTTTATGATGCCTCAGTAAAGTCAGAGAATACATGCCCTGCACTTTCACAAAACAAGATTTGAAAATAACAATGACATGGGAAAATGAAACTAAAACATGTGGCAGATCAGGAATTAATATACTTGCCATAGAAAAGTGTACAGGTAGATTAATAGGGAAATAAATTCTGAATATTGCCAGAGAAAATGTATATACATGAATTCACCATTCATAAATAAATTGCAATCTCAATAAAATTAAATAAAGATAAATAGAAATAGATGCCTTTTTGCTCACTAATTGGCATGAATTTTAAAAATTTATATTATCAGTAATGATCCCTATCAATAGAAATGCTATTTGCTGAATAAGGGAGAGTCTATGAATGTGGAGAAAATTTATTAAAACTTGCAACAACTGCTATTTGGGGAATTTTGGAAAAATGGATTCTGCTTCACCCTAATAAAAAATATACTCTTCCAAATTCTCCTGATAGCTGGGAGAGCACCTTGTTTGGAAAAACAAGCCCCTTGAATCAAGCTGCCTAGATAACCAGAAACATTCTGGAACCTGGAAACACAACACCCTATGCATCCATCCCACCTAAGATAATCATGCATCCCATCACTTACTCCCTTGGTGACCATCCCGTACAATAAACTTTTCCTTGTAAATGTATTTCTCAAGTTTAGATTTTGGCTTTTGGGCAAGAGTAAATGACCTTGTTGGTTGTTTACACCTGCAAGAGGACTGGGCTGAAGAGAGTGAATGGACAGACTCCACTGATATTCAAAAGAAGAAGGGTGAATCCAGTGTGACAGATGCCAAGACACACAGAACACATACTCAGTGTCATGGGGTCCTCCAGGCAGGTCTGAATATGAGAAGCTCTACCCGAGCTCCCCCATGGAACATTCAGATTTTTTCCTGATCCTGCCTACTCTCTGTATCCAGACTGAAGTGGCTAAAAATAATGATGTGAGAAGAGTTGCAGTGAGAGTCCCAATCAGATAGGGGCAGAGGAGGAAGGCTGATTATCTTTTGGTGCAAAAGAAGAGGAAAATGGTGTCCATTGTCTTTGCACCAGCGAAACACCTTAATCTACCTCAGTGGATTTGCAGAACAGGGTTCATGAGGTAATTACTCAGGAGAAGAAGAAAAAGAGAACAGATAGTCTCTCTAGAACCCAGGTGTAAAGGAGAGAGTGGAATAACCCAATGAGCAGAATCAACTTTTCAGAAAGAACCAGAGTTATTTGCCCCAGTCATCTATCCACTCTCACCTGGAGGACTGGCCTGAAATCAACACAGAGGCCAGTGATGAAGGATAAATTAATGATAAAGAAAGGTGTGGGTTTTGAAATCTAATTCAGATCCTCAGAGGCAGCCTCCATGGAAGCTTACCAATTATTATAAAGGCTGGGACATCCCATGGGTTGAGTTCTATTCTATCCCAGGATAGAAACACCATTTTATATAAATCCCCAATTCACCAAGGAACCAGTTTGAATAAATTTGCTGGAAGTATAAAAGTCCTAAGAGCTTTTGTAAACAAGATATTCCCAGGAGTAATGAGTGCTGTTAACATATTCTAAACTTTCTGTACTGTCACCCTGGGCCATCACAAACTGAAATACCTAATTTCCTCTTCTGAAGTCAAGATTTACATTTCTCAAAGAAGTCTAAGGATCTCTGGCAGTCCATTGTCTGTCAGAATATAGAACATTTTCTGTGATTGTCAAAAACAGAATTATATGTACACACATATCTATATTTATATCTATATATGCATATATGAACCTGTCATAACTGAAGCAGAGAAATGCTTATAGGAGAATAGGAACTGAGGTCAGACATAGCCAGACCCTTCCCCAACACATACATTAGATTATAGTGGCACATATAGTTAAATTCTTGCCTTAAAGTAGAGTTCCCAAGGTCCTTGTTCAAGTGTTTTTTACACTCAGGAAAGGGGTGGAGAAATTGTTAGAATGACACCTTCCATTTACATAACATGTTGTACGTTGATAAATACCATTGTATAACTAGGAAATATGAGATACTCCCCTTTTGCTTTATAATTATAAATTTCAAGAAGGTCCTGGCAACATTATAGAGATTTACTTGCTGACTTAATTGTTTCAGAACCCAGGTGAACAAAGCTTAGGTTGATGCTTCATTAGAATTCATAGTTTTCTTTTTTTGTTTGTTTGTTTTTGTTTTGTTTTTGTTTTTGTTTTTGTTTTTTGAGACTAGGTCTCGCTATTTTTGCCAGTGGAACCGCAGGCTCTCATTGCCCGGGGTACCACTGACTCAAGCAATCCCCAGCCTCAGCTTCCCAGGTAGCTGGGATTACAGGCACGCGCCACCACGCCCAGCTATTTTTTTGGAACTAGGTCTTGCTATGGGCCCCAGGCGGGACTCGAACCATGATCCCTAGCCCTGGCCACTTCATAGGCTGAAGCTTACAGGCACGAGCCACCGTGCCCGGCCTCAGTTTTCTTTCAGAAAGATAGAAGGGTAGGAGAAAAGAAAAACAGTTTTTGTGCTGAGATGATTGACAAGACTTCCTCCAAGAAAGGGAGAGAAAACAAGGAGAAAAAATTAAAAGGGAGTTAGGAAAAAAGAAAGGATTGGCCATTTTTGGAAGAGTATGGGGGCCCAACCATGATGGCCAAAGCAGCCTGGGCCCATATCCTTTGGCCCTGGTGGTGGACTTATAAGCCTTAGCATGCATAAGTTGATGGTGTGTACTAAAGGAGTTTGGAAATTTGAACTTCATGTTGGAGCTTGTCTTATCTAGTTTGATTCAGATGATTTTGGAAAGGCCATGAGCAAGGCCTGAGAAGATGGACCTGATGTTGATTCTTATATTACCTTGGAATTTTTCTACTGCCTAAAGTTGAGAGGACACTGAAAGAAAAGAAGAATACCAAGTCTTGGACCACATGTTTAGAGGAAACCAGAACAGATACCAAAAGGAGGAAAAAAGGAATGCACTGCTTTTCCAACATGTGCTGCTGAACCCAGAATGATTGAACATGTGGTGAGGTTGACTAGGAACTGAAAGTGAAATAAACAAACAAACAAACAAAATCAGGGTACTTAATTAAACTTACAAGCAGGAGCAGCTGACCCTTTAAATTCAGCTACTCCTTAGGTTCATCTCAGCCCACGCAAGCAGTAGCAAGACCATACTAACTTCAAGAAGCAGCAAAAACAGATTTACTAATTAAAAAGAATCTAGACAAGTGTCACTGAGGATGCAATGAACCCCCTTTGATTATGTTACCAACCAGTTCAGTTTCTAGTCCAAAAGTTGCCCATGACTCTTTCAGCCATGTGTGTCCACAAAATGGCAGCTGTCCTACCTTCCAGCCAGATGAAAAAGCCAAGATGGCATCATTGATCCTTCTTCAAAAGGGGGAGATTCAAATTCAGTGAAGGAACCAGGATGGCATCATCAATTCTCTTCCAAAAAGCAAAGTTCCAATGTTCTTTTACTTCAACTCTAAATTGGCCCAAAACCAGCAAGATTCATTCAATACAACAGCAGCAACCACTTCTGACTTCTCATGATGAAAACAGCAATACAGCAAGTTCTCTTCAGGTCTCCAGATAATTTCCAAACTTCACAGTTTCAAAGTTAAATCAATGAAGACAAACGTCATTTGCAGCAATATGGTTAGAGCTAGAAGGATCATGTTTACAGAAGTTAGCCAGAAAGAAAAAATACGGGGTTGTCTCACTTATATGAGGTATACAGGGAAACAAACAAAGAAATAAACAAAAATTTTAAGCTGCCAGAAGAACTGAAGCATAGAGCAAGGGAGGAAGAGGAGAGTGAAATCAGGGTAGAGGGAGGGCACAAGACATTAAGATGTTTCATGGGTGATAAGGTGATAGGAGAACATTGGGGAGGGCAACAATGCTATATATATATATGTCTCTCTGTGTGTGTGTATATATATGTGTGTGTGTGTGTGTGTGTGTGTGTGTGTGTGCAATCAATAAAATATTTTAAAATAAATAAATTTTTAAAAAGTTAAAACAAGTTTTCAAGTACCATGTTTCCAATCAACTTTCCAGTCACAGGTTTCAGGTTTCTCCAACATACTTCCCTGGTCTCCTTACCAGCTCAGGCTGGGGATGGAAGCCCACAGCATGGCTTCCTTCCCTGCTCTACTTTTGCACATGGTAGCAACAGCTCAGAGGGGCCCAGCCTCCTTGCTGCTCCTCTGTTCTCTCTTGCCTCTCTGTCTCTCTGTCTCTCTCTGTCTCTGTCTCTGTCTCTGTCTCTGTCTCTCTCTCTCTCTCTCTCTCTCTCTCTCTCTCTCTCTCTCTTTCCTCCTTAAATCCCCTCATACTCCTCCTCTCATGAGAAGGCTTGGCTTCCCTTCTCCAAGTCTGTTCATCAGGGCACAATGTCTGCTATTCCAATGCACCATTCCAATGCTGGGAGCCATGGCCCCACAATTTTACCACAGCACCCCTATCAAAGACAGTTTTGGACATGTGGTAGAGTAACTGTTTATTTCCCTAGCACATGTAAGTTTATTTTGTAGCACATGTAATGGGGTAACCAGAGTTTTTACATACTCTTCTTGTAGTATATGTTTAGGTCATCACTTTCTTACTTGCTTGCTTAGTAATAAATACTAAAACTAAAGTTTTTCATCACTTTAAGTGTTTGATCTGGTTTTGTAATTATATAGCAAAGTCTGTGAGGTGGTCAGAGAATCCTGAAGCTTTTTTTTTTTTTTTTTTTTTTTTTAGATTAAGAGAGGTCCTTGAGGCAGGTAAGCAGCAGATATTTAAATGGCAAAGGTAACTTGTGTTTGGAAGCTTAAGGGTTAATAAAGGTTTTTTTGTATCAGATTGAAAGGTAAAGATTTTTCTGTGATGTAGGTAAAGCTGATAAAAAAGATTTTTATTAAAAATCCTGCCTTCCTCCCCCAATAACAAAGCCAGCAGATAACACTGTATAACTCATATCTTTTCCTGCTTGAATGTAAAAACCCCTGTTCCCTGAAGATCACCACTATTCTCTCCCCTGATTCTGTGCCAGGGAGGGACAGTCCTGGCCATTTATTAGGCTCATAGTTAGTTAGACCTGAGACCCAGGCCTGTATTTAGGGACAACCTAACAACATTAACCATCCCTTCTTTACTGCAAAACATGTATCTTTATCTGGGGCAAGAAATAAGAACCTCCACCTTTCATGGAGTTTACTCTCTGAAATTGTGTCAAGTTTCAAAAATTGTGATTTTTCCATCATATAAAATGGCAACAGATGTTTTGATTCCAAGCTTCACTCTCACATATCTACATTCTTTTTCTTGCAAGATAAACAGAGATAGGATAAGACCCCCATGACATCTAGGTTTTTATCTCTACCACTGCAGCCCTGGTGAAAGCCAACCTCTAACCTGAGCTCCTGCAATAGAGTGCACTCTGATTGATTGTCTTGATTGTCTAGGGTTGTCCACTCTGCCTATAATAATCAAAACGACCTGCTCAAAGTATGATGTCAGAATGGCTTTCTAGTGAACATAAAATCATAACCTTTAGGATTTCCAATTTGGTAAAAGCTGTCACCCAAAAAAAAGTGTGGACACTGAAGACAGGTCATATATATGAAGATACAGCTGTTGAAATCATGCAAGCACTGTTAAAATTTGGGAATGTTAAAAATTTGTAAACCAAAGTACAACCATTTTGTTAAGTAACCTTGTAAAAAGGAGGAAGCAGGATAAATCTGCATAACACAGGTGGAGATCTTAAAGGAGGAAACCTCATAAACAAGGCAACTAGGATAAATCTGCATAAAACAAGCAGAAAAAAGTAGAACTAGAACAGGATCTGCATTCCTCAGATGGGAGTAATTTGTCCCAAATGGCTGTCTGATGTTAAGTTAACCATGATGTAAATTACCCCAGTTCTATACAAGGTTATATAAACTCCGACCTATCAATAGGGAGGTTCCGACCCCCCCAAAGACTATCACAGTGTCTATGGGTTCCAGGTTGGACCTTAACTCAGTTAGCCATAAAGGGTTTTTTTGTTTTCAATCACTTATGGTCTTGTGTCCTTTGTGGGGCTAAGAGGATTCTGAACACTAGCAGCACATTGTTTTGACCATCCTTAACCATACCATGACTTTTGTAATTAGTGATTCTTCCTCCAAGGAGACATCAGCTGTGTTTAGCTGAGTTCTCGCTATGACAGGAACACTTCAAGCAGTATGTGCTGATGGGATGAATGAACTGGGGCAAACAGTGAAGCGCAAAGAAATTGGCATGTTTGTGTGATGTTGTTACAAGTTTTTACTGGGCTGTGTTTGAACCCTGATGACATAGACAAGTCAGTTCAAAGAGACAAATTTCTTTAGAAGAACACATAAAGGAAAAAAACAAATAGAACAAGTAGGACTCCCTGAACCATTGTTCCAGGAAGCAGTAAAAAAGTACCAGATGGAGCCTTCCCTTGGTAATATTTATGTCTTGTTCCCTAATTATTCTAAGGTTTATCTGTCTCTGTAATTGGCCGATGTCACAGAGAATAAAAGTACCTTCTATTTCTCAGCCCAAGAATTTTCTTGGGCCTATCCATAAAAGTCCCATGTGCATTTCGTTTTTCTTAGACTAAAGGTATGGAGTTAGTTCTATTTCAGGTTTGTTGCCCTTAGTCTAGAGCATGGCTAGTAAATTTCATTTGGAATTTGTGTTCTTTTTCTCTCCAAGGGTTCTGTCTTGAGGCTTCTATTTACCTTGCATTCTGGCCCTGAAGGGGATTTCCTTTCCCTCTGACTCATTGTCCCTGTGGGTTTTCACTTACAACAGAGGCTGATAGCAGTAATTACAGGTTCCTATTCCTCCCACAGTGCAATCTCCATTTTTGGCTTATTTTCTGTCAACCACTTTCTTTCCAGTGGAGAATGTAAGGGTGCTGGCATGGCAACCTGAAGAAAAGTAGAGAGGATGCCTGGGCAGACACTGGAGTGTGGAAGTCATGTAATCTGATTGTCTGGGCAAGTGACTTCTCATCTAGTTCCCTTAAGCCAGTAAGCAAAGTGTAATATAACTTATGTATATTGCCTTCTGTAAGATGCCTTCTGGAATATGTCAGTTTTTAACTCATTGTTCATGGTCACATGCTTTTCTCCCCATTATGTGGTAGAATTAACTCTAATAGTACTTGAGATCTCCTCAAAATTTAAATATTAAAAAAAAACCACAAAGCTCTAGTATTAGAACTATATGATAAAAATATCATTAACGTTTACCCTCTGACAGTGGAGGATCCTAACTTATGGGCATCATCCAAGACCTGTGAGTGGTCCTAAATAACCTTGGCAGGGAGTAAGTCAACAAACAGGTATGGGATAGGACCAGAAGTGATATCTTGGTGAATATGAATTAGAAAACCAAGAAATCATGGCAAATGGTCATGTTTAATATGATAAAGGATTTTTATGGCTATTTCATCTTATAATTGAGTCTAGCCAAAAAATAAAGAAAGTAGCACCGAGGCCAATAAGTGACAACCAACCATAGGGAACAAGGTTGAACAAGAGGCATCTGACAATCAGAAAACATATGTATAACATACCCATAGGACCTTTGCTGATGCAGCAGTCTACACATAGTTTAAAGGGAATCTTGTGAAAGTTATCAAAGTGAAAATGGATGCAGACAGAGCACCCCTGAACTACATGAGAAGATAAATATAAATATCAAGGGTAATAGCCGAATCAAGGGACAGATATCTGTGTGAGTTATTCCATCTGCCTGCACAATTGCAAGAGAACCCAAGTTCCAACAACCATGAGGTTTATTTTACGCGGGAAAATGAAGAGCTTAATGTACAATGAAGTGCTGGTTACCTCACACAGTGTCCACCAGAAAAGTCGAGTACAGGTAACATGTCAGCAGAATTGATAGGGGGTTGTGATAAAATTGGGGACCGTGGTCCTCAGCATGGTGGTGCTGTATTAGAATGGCAGCCATTCTACCCTGGTGGGCAGAGACTTGGAGAAAGGAAGTTATGCCTTCTCATGGAGGAGAAGAGTGTGAGGGGGGTTAAGGAGGAGAAGAAAGAGAGAGAGAGAAATGCACAGAGAGGAGGAGAGCAGAGGAGCAGCAGGCAGACTGGAGGCCTCAGACCTGCTGCTGCCATGTGCGGCAGCAGGGCAGCGAAGGAAACCACCACACTGTGGGCTTCCATCCCCAGCCCTGGCAGGTGAGGAGCCTGGGGAAGCATGTTGGAGAAACTTGTGACTTGTGTAAGTTGACTTGGAAACCTGATACTTGAAAACTTGTTTTAACTTTGAAACTGAAGTTTGGGAATTATCTGGAGACCTGAAGAGAACATACTACACTGCATGTTTTCATTGGGAGAAGTCTGAAAGTGGTTGCCGCTGTTGTACTGAACGAGTCTTGTTGGTTTCAGACCACTTTAGATAGAAGTTGAAAGAATGTTGGGGCTGTGTCTTCTGGAGGAGGATCAACCTACCATCTTGTTTTCTTCATTAGATTTGAATCTCCCTCTTTTGAAGAAAGAATGACAATGCCATCTTGGTTTCATTTGGTTTGAAATGAATAGCTGTGCCTTTGGAAGAAGGTCAAGTGACACTATCTTGGTCTCTTCATCTGGCCACCATCTGGTGACTTAGGACCCATGTGTAGTTTTTCAACTAGAGACTGAACTGGTTGGTAAGATTACCAAAGGGGTTCCTTGCACCCCAAGTGACTTTTGCTTATTTCATCTTTTTAATGAGTAAATCCATTTTTGCCTCCACTTAAGGTTAGTGTGGTCTTACCACTACTCTGGTGGGCTAAGGAGTAGTTGGGTTAAAGGGCCAGCTGTTCCTGTTTATGAATTTAGTTAATTATTCTGTTTTGCTGATTTTCTTACCTGATTTCAGGAGTTCTGGACAGCAGCAATACTCAGGAGTGGTTACCAGGAGAGCACCACCAAAATAGTTTTTAGAGACACCAGGCCTAGAGTCTTTGGTGCTCCTGTCAGGTAATTTCAGAGACAGGCTCAGAAGTCCATTGTCTGCAAAGAACTTTGGCTTCTCTTCCTCAGTGATCAGCTGCTGGAAATGGCTGCTGGTCTCCCTACCTACTCTAGAAGCCAGGAACAGATGCCTTTTCTTCTCCCTTGGGTCTGGAACAGAACCCTAGGAGGCTGGAGCAGTTCTGGGAAGCTGAAACTTTTCTTTAGGAGGCTCATTCCTACTCTTTCTGAGACTCTGGCTTAAATTCACCCTCAGGGTAACCCACCCTAGAATTTGATTGGACTAGCTTCCACTCCCTTGGCTCCTTGAAATTTTGGCTTAAATCCATCCTCAGGGTCTGATTGGATAATCTTTCACTCCATGGCTAACTGGGCTATTTCAACAAGACCATCACACCTGTTGCTGGTTCCTCCCTAGATCAGAAATTTCTAATGCCACATTCAATGGATATTATATTACAATATAGAAATCACTGCATTTCAGAGGCACTGTCTTCTGATTAGTTTTCAGACTGCCACTTTTATATTCTCAGGTGGTAATTAAATGTGTTTATCATAGATGCTATGACTTTATAGAAAACAGAGATCACCTTATCCCCGTTGTTCTTTTTCTTGGTTTGGCTACATTCACCAAATATAATTTGTGTAATGAAAAATAAACTTTCACCTGTTAAATCACTGACATTTGGATTCTGTTATTACAGAGAAGTGACAAAACATGTCTCTAAAATTACAACTCTGATTTGAAAAAAATAAGTGTTTTTGGAAAAAGAATTATCTGGATGTTATCTATGATTTCCTTCCAAACAATGTAGGTGTTACTTAAGATTAGGGAAGAATGGCCAATAAAACTGAAAATATTTACTTTTTACCTGGGTGTTATACAGGAAGTTTTATGGTCAGTAAGCTAGAGAAACCAATGTCACATTACTTAAAGGAATACTAAGATAAGAACAGGAGGATAACACATGGGAACAAACTCTACTGCACTAAGGATAGGAAGCCTCTCTTAGTTAAAGGAGAACCACTGTCTTCTTGTTATTGGGCAAGGAGTTCATCCCCTTTCATTTTAGTCAATGAGGATTCCTCTGCTCACATTCAACAGTTGCTCATTGGTCAAACTTTGATGATAAGGGTATGCACAGGGGTTTGTTATGCACAGGGGCTGTGGCCCCCAGTGCTGGTAATGATGCATTAAAATAGCTATTGTTGGCCGGGCATGGTGGCTGGTGCTTGTAAGCTTCAGACTATGAAGCGGCCAAGGCTATGGATGGCGGTTCGAGTCCCGCCTGGGGCAGGTAGTGAGACCTAGTTCCAAAAAAATAGCTGGGCATGGTGGTGCGTGCCTGTAATCCCAGCTACCTGGGAAACTGAGGCTTGGGATTGCTTGAGTCTGTGGTACCCCGGGCAATGAGAGCCTGTGATTCCACAGGCAAAAATAGCAAGATCTAATCTAAAAAAATAGAAAATTAAAAAAATTAAATAAATAGCTATTGTTCACTGGTGGATGGAGACTTGGAGAAGGGAAGTAAAGTCTTCTCACCAGAAAAGAGGATTAAAAAGATTAGGGAGGGAGGACAAAGAAAAAGACAGGAAAAAGAGAGAGAAGAGAATGGAAGAGGACAGAGAACAGAGAAGGAAGGTGTACAGAGGAGCAGCAGAGACGCTGAAGGCCTCAGAGCTGCCACTGCCATGTGGGGCAGCAGGGCAGGGAAGGAAGCCAAGCTGTGGGCTTCTATTCCCAGCCAGGTCAGTGAGGAGCCCCGGGAGCCCAGGGAAGCATGTTGGAAAAACTTGTGACCTGTGTGAGCTGTCTTGGAA
Source organism: Uropsilus gracilis (assembly GCA_004024945.1). Taxonomy (NCBI): domain Eukaryota; kingdom Metazoa; phylum Chordata; class Mammalia; order Eulipotyphla; family Talpidae; genus Uropsilus; species Uropsilus gracilis. The sequence continues at coordinate 22,232 of PVHY01009838.1, forward strand.
ATGTGGTACTTGAAAACTTGGTTTAATTTTGAAACTTCAAAGCTTGGAATGAAGCGGGGACCCAATATAGACCCAATTCCTTTCTCAGGAAAGAAATGTGGGCATTGCTACCACCTGCATCTGAAAGACACCGAGACTAAGACTAGCCTGAGGCCAGGTAAGGGCACCTCCCCTTTTTACTGTAAAGTGATTATCTGTGCAGACTTGGTGATTATGCTAATGAAGGGTCCTGAGATGGTGACTCCCAGGGCAGGCCCAGAGGGAAAAGGGAAGTACAGACCACCAAGTTTGTGGTGATGAATTGGGGTTCTCTGGTTGATGAGAGGAGGGGAGCAAAGAAAAGGATAAAAAAGAGAACAATGGGACAGAAAGGGATAGATATGATTTTGGAGAGGAGCATGGAGAGCAGAGAGCGAGAGCCTGGAAATTGGCATCAGGCACAGAGGTTTTTGGCCTCAGGAAGAGAAGGACTCTGGAACTAAGTCCTTTGGAGCTTCCTCACTCCCTGGCATTCAGGTTCCTGAGGATCTAGAACTGTGTGAAGGTGGAGGAGAGGAGACCCTGTTGAAGAGCAGAGCCATGTGAAACTTGGATAGGCCTGCCTCTGGGAGACTGTCTGAAACCCACCTGTGTTGGTTGGATTCATCTGGTGCCAACTGGCATGACAGAGGATCAGGAGTCAAGGACACAATCTGGTATTTTCAACCATAAGTACCCGAAGACTGAGGTAAACCCCAGGAAGCTTCCTTGAGGAGTGGAACACTTTGGAACACGTTTGGAACACTTGTGAGGGTCTGGATTCTTTTAGTTTGTTTTTCCCATATCTGTAAATAAACCTTTATGTCCATCCTGGCCGCTAAGGTTTGATCTCTGAGCAGCTGCTGCACACAGGTGGAAGAACCCATAGTAAAAAAGGAATTTAAAAGGGGGTAGTCCCTATCCCGCGATAACAGAAAGTCTTCTGGAGAACTGAAGAGAGTTTTCTGTGTTGTCTTTTTCAGTGTAAAATGTCTGCAGTGCTGTGTTGCTGTATCAAGTGAGTTTTGCTGATGCTGGGCCACTTTGAAGTGGCTGAAAGAATGCTGGAGCAGTGCCTTTTGGAGAAGAATTGACGCCATCCTGGTTTTCCTCATTGAATTTGAATCTCCTGCTTTTGGAGAAGGATTGACAATGCCATCTTGGTGTTTTCTGACTTGGAGTGAGTGGAACTGTGTCTTTGAAGGAGTGGCAGCACCATCTTAGGTTCTCCATCTGGTTTAAGGTGGGGCAGATGCCATTTTGTGGGTGCATATGGTTGCTGCAGCTATGTGCACTTTGGACTAGAGACCAGACTATATGGTAAGATTACCTAAGAGGTTTCCTTGTACCCCTTCAGTGACTTTTATTTGCTTTGCCCTTTTAATAAGTAAATTTGTTTTCACCTCTCTTTTAAAGTTTATGTGGTCTTGTTACTGCATGCATGGGCTGGAAAGAACCTGTTGTGTGACTGGCTTTTAAAGGGCCAGCTGCTCCCCTTTGTAGGTTTGGGTAAATACCCCACTTTCCCTGTTTTTGCCACCTATTCACAAATAGGAGAAGACAAACCAAAAGAGTCTAATAGCCCACACCCTCACAAGTGTTCCAAACAGAAAGGAACCCTACTTTTGTTCATCAGGGAATTGCATGATTTTTACTTCAGTCTTAGTGTAGTTCAGTCAAAAACTGCCAGGTTATGTCTTTGTCTTCAGTCCTCAGTCACTGCAGCCAATATGGACAGAGATCCACAACCAATACCAGGTTCAGCTCAGTCTCTCTCTCTCTGTGTGTGTCTCTGTCTCTGTCTCTGTCTCTCTCTCTCTCTCTCTCTGGGTCTTGTTATCCTCTCTGAGTCATCAGGACAGCTCAGTCTATGATGAACTCCTTTTCTTGCCTTCATCCAGCTTCTGACCTTCAAATTTCAAAGACTGGAATGCTGGGAGCCCCCAAAGGTTCAACAGCTCCCAGCACCTGCTCCAGATGCCCATGCCAGATCAGCTTTCCTTTCAGCTAATCTTCTGATCCTCCTCCAAATTCTCTTCCTTCTAGTCCCTACACCTTTCTCTTTTATCCACTTTTCCTTACTCCTCTTCCCTATCATGAATCTCAATGATGGTGTTATCAGCCATACTCTGGCACTTGGTTCAGTCATGATCCCCTCTCTGGGTCTTAGAGCACTATTACAGGGAGTTAAATTAGCATAACAATGTTGACCAAGCCCTATTTAAGATTTGCCATATCAAGGTAAGACAAGAAATTAACCCTCTATCTGGCTTCCTTAACCTCTGTATCATTCAGACACAGGTTTTACCAGTGCTTCAGTTTTACCAATAAGTAAACCTGCCCATTTTGGGGTCCAGGCTTCACTCTTCTGCCTCATTCCCTTTTTCTTATTTCCTCTACTCCCTGCTACAACTTTAACTGATTAATTCTTTCATCTTCTGTTTTAAGCTTAAAAGTCCTCTCTCAGGAATGCATCATGCATGCTTTCTTAAAGTTATACCTATATAATTCCATATTTCTGCCATAATTATCAAGGTAAATATTAACCAAATTAAGTAATTCAGAGCATTTTGTTGATACATATAATTCTGACTCTTTGGGAAAATCTTTATTGGGAGGCCTCCTCACTTGCCACCACTACATACTGAAATCAGGTAACAGAACAGGCAAAACAGAGTACTTAATTAAACTTATGAACAGGACAGCTGGCCCTTTAAATCCAGACACTTATCAGGTTTGTCCCAGCCCAGATGAGCAGCATCAAGACCACACTAACCTTTAAAGAAGGAAAAAACAGATTTTCTCATTAAAAAGACAAAATAAAAATCACTGAATGTACAAGGAACCCCTTTGGTAATCTTACCAACCAGTTCAATTTCTAGTCCAAAAAATGCACATGACTCCTTCAGCCATGTGGGTCCACAAAATGGCAGCTCTCCCATCTTCAAGCCAGATGAAAAAGCCAAGATGGCATCATTGTCCACTCTTCTCCAAAATGGGGAGATTTAAATCCAATGAAGAAACCAGGATGGTGTCTTTAATTCTCCTTCAAAAGGCACAGCTCAGGCATTCTGTCAACTTCAACTCTAAAGTGGTCTGAAACCAGCAAGACTCACTCAATACAACAGCAGCAGCCACTTCAGACTTCTCCCAATGAAAACATGCAGTGCAGCATGTTCTCTTCAGGACTCCAGACAATTCCCAAACTTCAGTTTCAAAGTTAAAACAAGTTTTCAAGTATCAGGTTTCCAAGTCAACTTACACAAGTCACAAGTTTCTCCAACATGCTTCCCCAGGCTCCTCACCTGCCAGGGCTGGGGATGGAAGCCCACAGTGTGGTGCACTGCACATGTGTGCTGCACATGGCAGCAGCAGATCTGAGTCCTCCAGTCTGCTGCTGCTCCTCTGCTCTCCTCTGTGCCTTTCTCTCTCTCTCTCTCTCTGTCTTCTCCTCCTTAAATCCCCTCACACTCTTCTCCTCTCATGAGAAGGCTTAACTTCCCTTCTCCAAGTCTCCACCCACCAGGGTACAATGGCTGCCATTCTAATGCATCACCACCATGCTGAGGACCACAGCCCCCAATATCACCACAGACCCCTTCAATACCTTTATTCAACTTCTTCCTTCTCTGATTCCTGCTGCATGGGTTGATTAACTTTCTCTTTATCTACTTTGATATAACACACGTTTTTGTCTACATTTCCTAAGTTTTTTTTTTTCTTTCTCATGCTTTATTTTCCTTAGCATTATCTTTTCTAGTTCCATCCATCTTGTTCAAATGGTAGGATTCCATCTGTTTTTATACCTGAGTAGTATTCCACTGTGTATATGTGTGTGCATGTGTGTGCTTGATTGTGCTTGTAAGCACAATCACATCTCACCCAGGATTGTACTGAGATTTATGATAGGATATTTTGCAAGACATATGCTGTGTCTATCTTTGAAACCTTCATGGTCCACAGGAGGATCAGGCACCTGCAAGTTAATATAGCTCCTTCAAGTCTTAAAGCAAACAACACTTGGTTTGATACACCTCCCTGGGTATATATCAAATTTCACTTGCATGTACTTGCAGTCAACTTGTAAATCCATTTCTTTAGTCACATTGCTCTCCTAAACTCCAATTTTGTTCAGTCATTTTAAATTATATTCTTTTATTGGGGTAAAGAGGGTTCACATCTTTGTATTTGTTTTTGGGCACCATAGGGTCAAACCTTTAGTATGTATACTTTCATTCCCTGTCTACCACCAAGGCTCCAGCAAACCTCCAACATGTTTCAATGGGCCTTTTTCTTTTCCCACCCCACTCACAATTCTCCTTTTTGGTTTTCACGTTTTAGCAGTCAGATATTGTTTATTACTGGTTTGGTTTTGACTGACCTTTTTTTTTTAATGTTTCTCTATATTTCACAAATAAGTGAGACCACGTATATGAGATCAGATACTGTGATTTTTTTTCTTTCTCATGCTTTATTTTCCTTAGCATTATCTTTTCTAGTTTCATTCATCTTGTTTCAAATGGTAGGATTCCATCTGTTTTTATACCTGAGTAGTATTCCACTGTGTATATGTGTGTGCATGTGTGTGCTTGTGTTTATTACATTTTTCGGATCCAATCACTATCCTGGACACTTTTGTTGTTTCCACAATTCAGATATTGTAAATATTGTAAATGTATTAGAACATATATTCCTTTAAATTAGTGTTTTTGGATTCTTCATTAGATGCTTAGAAGTAGAATTTCTGAGTCACATATAGATCCATTTTTAATATTTTGAGAAACTTCCATATTGTTTTCCACATGGGCTCAGTTAATATACATTATCTCAGAAAACATAATTGGCAAAAATTATACAAAGAAATAAATAATAAGCTATAATAATTATAAAAATAACAAGAATTTAAAATATACCATTTCATTTATTCAACAAATGTATATAAAATTAAAAACTCACTGGCTTGCATAACTTTGTACCATAAACACTTAGGAAAAACAATTAAATTTTTGAGCAACAACAGTGGCAGGCACCACCCAACAACAGATAAGGAGAGATAAGTTACAGTCTTTACTATAAACAAATTTACAATGTAATGAATCAGTGCATATAATTACTTTATTATTTGCATTGACTTGGAGAGTAATGGTTGTGTATGTAACCTTCATTTTCTCTCTTTCTCCAAGTTTCTCATCTTTCTTTTGTCCTTTCTTCCTCTCTTTGTTTCCTTACTCTTTTCTTGTGCCCTTCTACCACCCCACCCCCCCGGCCTATGTTCTTTCCTGGCTCCTTTTTCCTTCCTTCTTTTATAGCTTTCTACTTTATACTCCCTTCTAGTGTATACCAAGGTGACCTTTAAGGCAATTTGATGATTTACTGTGAGTATATATGGAGAAATAAGACAGTGAAGAAATAGGTAAGGGAATACAATGAAAAGAAATTTTTACATGAAAATCATTACTCTCCACATATTCAAAAAATGTCAAAAATCAGAGAGCCTGACCTTCAAAAAAACTATTTTGCTAGCATTTTCCTGAGAGCTGATTTGACATCTTTGTTCCTTAGACTATAAATGATAGGGTTTAGCATGGGTGTCACTAATGAATAGAACACAGAAATCATTTTGTCCTTTTCATTCATTACCTTGGAGTTTGGCCTCATATATGCAAATATTCCTGAGCCATAAAAGAGGACAACAACAATGAGGTGGGAACCACAGGTAGAGAACACCTTGAGCCTTCCCTCCCCCGACTGCATCCGGATCACAGTGGAGATGATTTGCCAGTAGGTGATAAGGATAAGAGATACAGGAGCTAAGAGAATGACCACTCCCATTGCAAAGATGGTCATCTCAGTGTTATAGGTGTCAGCAGATGCCAGCTTCAGGAGGGCAGGAGGTTCACAAAAAAAATGGTTAATGACATTGTTGCCTCGGTAGGGTAGACACAATGTGAATGTGGTGTCCACCAGAGACACAAGTGCTCCACTGACCCAGGACCCTATAGCCAGCTGGACACACACCCAGTGAGTCATGATGGTGGAGTAGTGCAGGGGCTTGCAGACAGCCACATAGCGGTCATAGGACATCACTGCCAGCAGTGAACACTCTGTACACCCAAGCAGAAGTAAAACAAATATCTGTGTTGCACATCCAGTGAAGGAAATGGCTTTCCTCTTTACCAGAAAATGGGCCATCACTTGGGGGACTGTGGTGGTAGAAAAGCAGAGATCAGCAAAGGACAAGTTTCTAAGGAAAAAGTACATGGGTGTGTGCAGTTTGGAGTCTATGTGGATGAGCACGATGATGAGCAGGTTTCCCAGTAAAGTTAGCAGGTAAACAATCAGAAAAAGGAAGAAGAGCAGGATTTGTGTGTGTGGATCCTGTGAAAGGCCCACGAAGACAAATTCAGACACATAGGTTTGGTTATCTTCTCCCATAAATGTCTATGAATATGAATACTTTTCATAGGTCAGCACAGGAGAAAAATAATAATTTTAGGTATTTTTTAAAAGTATGAATAGATATTTAGTTAATCAGTATCTAGTAATTGCAGCCATATGTCAGAAAAGTTTGCCTTGCATTTAGTAGTTCTTTCAACTGGATGTAATTTCTAATTCTTTTCTCCTTAAATATTTTAATTGCACCAGTGGGGCAGAAATGACCTTGAATAAGGCACATCATCAAACTTTGATTAAGCTTCCTACCTCCCTAAGGAGATTGTCATGCTGCCACCAGGTGTCCTCCCTTCTTGAAAGTTTGGGAAGCAAATGAGTTGATGTTGCTTTAAGCCAGGGTAGATGTTTATGCTGCAAGTTACTGCTACTTTATACGAAGACTGATTTTTAAGTGATATGAAACACTCTTTGCAAAGAGTAGACACTGAATGAAGGAAAATGTCATCATCTATGATCCTGTCTTAACAATGTCTTCTGTCATTTGTTTTAATGTGAAGGTGGTGCTGAGGAACGTGGGGAAAGAGCAGTACTCAGCCTTCTGTGACTGTATCCTACCCTGCACTCTACACCCCTTTATTTCTTTACACAAGGTCCTGTGGCTACAGTGCTATTGGTTCTTATGGATTGTTGCCAGTCATTTCCAGTTCTTTTTTCAAATTCACTCTCTACTGTGGATCCCCTGGAAGCAACAGCAGTTGGTTATTATTACTCTAAGATTCAGCTGAGAAAACAAAGACTAACATTGTCAGAGTAGTCCCATTAAGTTTTCCTGATTCCTTTTGTATCTTGAAATTCTTTTTTCTTTCTTAGCAACTCTTTGTAGATAAGATTCAGCTTTCACTAAATTTTCTCTGGTTATCCTTCACACACACACCTTTGAAGATGAGTCCACACATCGGCTCCAGTTTCAAGGAAGTTGCCATGACAAAGCTCTCTGTAGCACAACAATAAGGACCATGTTAACAGATTTTAATGTACTTGAAGCAATTACCAGAGGAAAAGGATAGAATTAAATGAAAGAAAATAAATCAAAAAATTAATATTGAGGAATGTGGTAAAGATTTTTTTTTGCAAATAATTTGATTGGATATGTGAAAAATAATAAAGGAAGCCAATTCAAGCCTGATACTGGTAAGAAGTGTGGTTGGTACAACATTAGTAATTGAACTTTCCTGTTTTATACTCCAAGACTAACCAAGTTAATGTCAGTATTAAAAAAAAAAAAACTGTTCATAATAAGAATTCTTGGACTAATTGGATGAAAACTGTGATACATGGTATCTGAATAAATTAATAAAGACCAAGTTTATGAATATAATATAGTCAAATAATATTAATTTCTTCCAAACTATACATAATCTCACTCAAATTCCAAACAAGTTCACAAGGGAATTTTGCAAGGGAATAGGAAGAGCTTATTCTAAATTTTATGTGGATAAATAATTTTTGATAGAAAATGAGATGTGAAGAAGAAAAATGAGGGTGTATAGAATGAGGGTGATATACTATCATATATAAATGTACAAATTTTCCCTTCCATTGTTGTTAATACATAATACATTGCAGACATAAAACCATAGAACATATGCCCAAGAAATATACAACTGAAACAATTCCTAGTGTTCTCAAAATTTATATAACGCAATGGTGGTGTCTTAAATAAGTATATTACTAACAACAAAAGAGATTATATAATTTTTTATATTCTCTAGAATATTAACTATAAATTGCTAATTATGCACATTTATACATACATGTAATATAAGTAGGGTCAATAGTTAATCCCAAATGCAAATATAATCTGATTTTTAAAAACATTTAAGTTTTCCATAAAATTACCGTATCTACCCGTCTATGTAACTATCTAACCTTTGGTTGATAAAACTATTACTAAATGTGCACATGGACATGTACACACTGAAATCATAAAGGATTATTCTAAAAATATTTACAATTTAAAAATATCAAACTGTATGTAGCCCATATTACTGCAAACAAAATTCAACATTAACATAAATCTGAAAAAGTAATTGCAAAAAAGAGTTGAAAAGTAGTTGTAAAACATTTAAATTTTTTTTTAATTTCTAATAGTTAAAAGCCCTCAAAAATAACAAAGCAAAGAAAATAACATTAACAAAAGGCATGTAATTGTTCACAAATGGGGAGGGGTCAAGAGATTAAACACCCCATTCAGAAAATAATAAGTCAAACTGAATAATAAATGTTAAAAGAAAAAACATGCATATTTGAACAACCAATGAGATATCACACCTTATGTTTTAGGTAAAAATTTAATTGATATAACAGCCAAGCTGATAACACAAAAGATAATTGATTAATTGATAGGTCATCAAGTGTAAGGGCATCATCACACATATATGTGATTTGTTGTATTAAAGATGGTGTGTGAAGGGGTGCCTGTGTCTGTGCATTCATGTGTGTTTGTGTATGTACACACTTCCACAGGCATTTTTCTGGCAGTAAAACTCTGCCAACCAGGGACAGCTGTCAGTTGTTAAAAAACAGCAGCTCACTGGCTAACAGCTGTGATCTGTAGGTGAAGTGCAAGGTTTGAATTCTACCTCTTTTAGTCGACATGGGACCAATAACAAACGATTCAGCTTTTCTGTGTCTAGTTGTCCTTACCTGCAATATGGTGGATAAATAGTCCACATTTCATACGGCTTATGGAAAGATTCAGTAATGAGATATTAAGAGAGTAAACAATGTGAAGTTATGATAGTAAACAAAGCTACTTGAAACATAAACATTAACATATTTTTCGAATAGCGGCAGCATGATCTAGAATTCAATGCAAAATTAGAAAAAATGGTTGTAAGTAGAAAGTATAGCTATACAATCTGCTATGTTTGATTGAGGAGCATGGTTATTCTCATTATTTTACCCTTTGCATTTCTTCACTCTTTGACTTTGGGACTGGCACTATGTTGCTACCAAAATCAAAACCTGTGTCATATAACCAGCCTTAATCACCAGTTCAGGGCAGTATCAAGCTCATCAATATGTGTAGGTTCTTTCTTGGTTTTAGCAGTTACACAGACACACCAGACAAAGCAGGGAAGAGGCAGGTGAGGTCCCCAAACCCCCAGGAATCTTCATACTCTTTCTCTGTGTGCTCTCTCTCTCTCCCCCCTCACATTCTCTTGTGCTCTCTCTTCCTCTTATGAGTGCTCTTTTTTTGCCCTCTGCACTCCTTTTCCTCCTCTCCTAGGCTCAGGTGTGCATACTCACACATGCAGACATCCACTGAGCTGCACAATTATGTAGAAGGGAAAATGCTACACGTACTGGTTACAAGCTAATGGAGGTTAAAGCCCAACCAAACTTACTCTATACCTGGACAAATGTGATTGGGGAGGATGAGAGCCATTGCAGAGAACCACTGGTTATTACAAATCAACCTCATCATACTGTAAAAGTAATTAATTTAACAAAAGTCAGCAACTCCTCAAAGAAGTGGACCCCTCCCAAAGTAAAGTACATATGGAGATTGAGACCTAGAGACCTGTATAACTTATATGGAGACTGAAATCTGGTTCTTCCAAATTTCACCTAATCAGGTAAATGGAAGTTAACTTCACAGAGAAAGGAGCACCCAGAAGAGAAGAAGATTACATCAGTGTGATCATTGTCTGCACGGGTTTGGTGCAGCCACTCACCCGCCCATCTGTGACTATGAAGATGTTCTCTTTACCAACTTTCCCTTTTTTGCAAAGCCACAGAATCATGCTTCGCCCAAGGTACTTGTCTTTCTGCCTACTTGTGTCTGTGTGAGCATCCTTTCATTCCCTTCCCTTTTCATAATGAACCTGCAGCTCTTTCAGCTCTTTCTGCCTGTTTGTGTCTGCGTGAGCATCCTTTCATTCCCTTCCCTTTTCATAATAAACCTGCTTTTTTGCATAATGCCTTTATCTTGTTGAGAAATTCATGGTGGGCTCTGGTGAAACTTCCTAGAGGTAACCCAAGGCGCCCAACACCTCTCCAAATCAGTTTTCCTTTTACTAACACAAGTGAGTCAATACCTTAATCCTCCTCAGAAGACTTGCAGAACAGGGCCATTACTCAGAAGAAGGAGCAAAAAGAAAACAAATCTTCTCTCTAGAAACCAGGAGTAAAAGAGAGTGGAAAGCAAAGCCCAACGAGCAGAATCAACTTTTCAGAAAGAACAGAAGGGATAATTGGCCCCCGTCATCTACTTACTCACCTAGAGGACTGACCTGAGACCAACACAAGGGTCAGTGATGAGGGGTAAATTAATAATAAAGGAAGGTATGGTTTTTAAAATCTCTAATTCATGTCCTTTGAGGCAGCCTCCACAGCCATTTACCAAATAATATGAAAGTTAGGACATCCCATCATCCAATGGGTTATGACTCTTATTCTCTCCCAGAGATAGCAAGATCATTTTATTAGAATTCCCAATTCACCAAGGAATGTGTTTGAAGAAATTTCCTGGAAGGAAGTATTTAAATCTGAACTCCTAAGACCTACTGTAAATAAGCCATTCCCTAGAGTAATCACTACAGTAGCATTTTTCAACCTTTCCAGAGTGAGAGATACTCTAGGGCATTTTCATTGTGATTACAAATTAAAATACCAGAATCGCATATTCTGAGGCCAGGAATTAGAATACTACTCTCAAAACAGTCAGAGAACCTCTGAAGTTCCAGTTTATGTCAGAATTTTTAAAGCAACATTTTCAATGATCATGATAAATAGAAGTATATCGTATATAATGTTATATATACTATGATAACATGTCATAGATAATAAATTATATATTGTATAAGTATATAAATATATAAATATAAATATGAATAATATCAAATATAAATATGAATAATATAAGCATGTAATATAAGCTATTATAAAATTTATAAATATAAAATATAAATATATGCTATAAATAATAGGAATATATTATATAATTCTCTATATATGTATATTCTATTTGTATATTTATATTCTGCATTAATTGTATGTCCCAATATGCCCAACAAAACCTAAGAGCTACCAGGGGGTTTCAGGGCTCTTGGTTGCAATTATACTCAAAATTTAACATACTTTGGAAAGGGAAAAATATCAATCCAAGATGATGATATGTGATGTAGAGGAGGTGTCAATGAGTCCTAAGGAGACTCATTCTGTTCTAGTTCAGAATAGGTAGAAAAGGGAAGACCACATGTGTAGTAGAATTAACACTAAGAGTGCTTGGTGAATTTTCAAAAATTAAATATAAACTAAAGCAAAAACAAAGCAATATAATAAGAACTTTAAAGCAAAAATATCATTAACATTTGCCCTCTGGCAATGGAAGAGTCTAACATATGGCCATTATCCCACGTATATAAATGGCCCTAGATGGTATTGACAGGAAATGAACATGTGTGGTGTTGAACTAGGAAGATAATATCTATGTGAACATGGATTAGAAACCAAAAACACATTGTAAATTAATACCATAATATATTGTATTATAATTGGTTATCATTTATTTTATAATATATAGTAGCCAAAATTTTAGAAAGATAATGTAAGAGTAATAAGCTGCTCTTAGAGAAACTTATAGAAAACAAGCTTATAGAGACCATGCTTGAGCAAGAAGCATCTGACAGTTGGGAGGTATACTGGATGTATAAAGTGCCTATATGACTTTTGCTGATGTAGCAGTCTAGACATAGTCAAAGGAAAATTTGTCAAAGATATGGAAGCATTTACCAGTGTCTTCATCCTGGTCATTTTATTGCAACATTGCAAAAAAAAGATCATTCCCTATCAGAGGCTCTGTCTTCCAAAGAGTTTCCAGAAAGCCTCCTTTACTTCCTTATTCCTCAGGCTGTAAATGAATGGGTTCATCATAGATGTTATGACTGAGTAGAAAACAGAGATCACTTTATCCCCCTCATTCATTTCCTTGGAATTTGGCCGCATATAGGTAAATATGGTTGAGCCATAGAAAAAGAGAACAACAATGAAATGAGAACCACAAGTTGAAAAGACTTTGAGTCGCCCTTGCCCAGATTGTATTCGAATCACAGTGGAGATAATATTGCAGTAGGAGAAAAGAATGAGGGATACTGGGCCAAGGAGGATTAGCACGCCCATTGCAAAGATGACCATCTCAGTTCGGTAGGTTTCTTCCGAGGCCAGCTTGAGGAGAGCGGGAGGCTCACAAAAGTAATGATTGATGACATTTTTCCCCTGATATGAAAGACATAATGTAAATGATGTATCTATTACAGACACAAATACTCCACTGGCCCAAGAACCTACAGCAAACTGCACACACACCCTTTGAGTCATGAGAGTAGGGTAGTGCAGGGGCTTGCAGACAGCAATGTAGCGGTCATAGGACATCACTGCTAAAAGGGAACTCTCTGTGCAACCAGCTACTAGGAAAACCATCATTTGTACTGAGCACCCAGCAAAGGAAATGGTCTTTCTCCTTACCAGCAAATGGAATAGCATCTGGGGGACAATTGTCGTTGAGAAACAAAGATCAGTGAATGACAGGTTTTTAAGGAAAAAGTACATGGGTTTATGAAGTCGAGAATCATTCTGAATGAGCACTATGATGAGCAGATTGCCAAGCACGGTGAGCAGGTAGATGACGAGAAACAGTACAAACAGCAGGACCTGAGTGTGCTGATCTGAGGAGAGGCCCAGCAAGATGAACTCAGTCAGAGAGGTTCTGTTCTCTGTGCCCATTGATCAGCGTTCAGAATAAAGACAACAATCAATGTTTGGCTGTGATGAGCACCAAATCCTGAAAGATAAGATGATATTGGATAAACAAATGCTTTAGATTGGAAAGAAAACTCTTGAAGATATTCTGGCATTAAATTTGACAAGATGCATCCTATTTCCTTCAGTGCAATCCGCAAAGGGATATTATCTTATGACTGAATTTGGAAAAGAAACCACAAGCTCAGGCTTTCTCTTCTTGCAGCTTACAATTTAGTCAGCTGACTTCAGCTTTCATTTCATCAGGAGCAGAACCAACGGTTAGGTGGTATTTCCCAGGGATCCATTATATCCTTACATGTAAGGCAGGCATTTTAATAGAAAACTGAGATTACTCATAGAGCCCATTTGTGGTTTTTTTCTGATTAGAGAATGAAGGTTTGATGTCATTTTTGAGAGTAAGACATGAGAGCACTTTTTAGAGAAGCCAAGAAAGTGGAAACAAGGACAAACTAAGACAGTGCACAACTTTGGTGGTAGGTAGGGCCCTTCCTGAACACTGAATGCAGCAAAGATGACTGTCTTGGAGTTGTAATCCTATTGGCATAAAGGTTTTAGAGCTTATTCATACTGTACTTTGTGTCAGACACCTAATCGCTAGGATGCTTGAGTTAGTAGGAAATAGGCACTGTCACATGATCTGAAACTAAGCAAATTCAGTTTCAATGTCTACACATTGTGTATGTCAAGAACAAGCAGGAAACACAACAGGAAACAAGCTAATGTGGGGAATGTGACTGATACTGCTGATGAGAAGATGTGATTTCATGACCGAGTGATTTTTGATTTCATGACCAAGTGATATTTAAGTGTCTGTTCATGCATTTCACTCTAGACTGCATTTGAAACTGGGTCTAAAATATAGGTAGATCCATTGGCTTTGAAGGAGTAGGAAAGCAGTCAGGGAGCACACTGAGGAGCTGGCACAACTAAATGGCCAAAGAGCTCCCCTTTCAACGCATGTATAGAAAAACACAGAAGGTCTGTACAATTTAGAAAACATTTGGTAAGTCATTATTTTTGTTAGTGAATTCTTCTTAAACTGATACATCACTTTAGTGAGCAATGAAGAAATTCCATATATGCCACTTGTTTATCTCTTTATTCTCACTTGTAGACAGGAACACATAGAGAAAAAAAATTGTCCTCTCATCTAAACATATATAATACATAAAGTGCATTTGATTTCTATATGAGTTTTTATTGTAGTACAAACCTGGTAATACTGTATTCCTTACTGAAGGCTATTGTTAAAATAATTTGAAAGAATGCTTCTCAAATCAAATATGCTTCCCATAAAGGGATTATGAATACAATGATAGACAATGGCTCACTTTAGTAAAAACTTGTAGTGAATTTTTTCTGCTTCCTTAAGAAAAATTTACACACAAAGTCCTATATGTTCTTCCAGGTGCTACCAGGTTAGTACTGACGTATATTTAGTGGTAATTGTTAAATAATATGATTAATTGCTTATGCATCTGTCTCCCTCGATGGCTATAAGCTTTTCAGGGTAGAAATCTATCTCAATCCATCTGTCTGCATCATACAGCAGAGAGTGGTAAGCAGGAAATGTTCAGTCACTGACTATGCATTGTTGAAGCAGAATTTAGTTCATTTAGAGATATATAAATGACTTGATTTTATCAATACATATCACAACATTGTTCACATTTATAGATGTATATTATGAATTTTATTATAATATATGTCATTCATTCATTCATTTGGTGAGCAAAGACTTTCTAAATAAGGACAAATATGATTCACCTTGTCTGATAGTGTTAAGGGAAGGTTCCTGAATATCAGGTAAGAGAAACAGCTGCAATGACAAGTGTATCAGACATCTTTTGTGTACAGCCTTCCTCAATGGTAGTGGTTTAAAATAACATTGTGAGTTTACAGTTTTTCAGATCTGGTAATCTGGGCTTATCTGATCAGCACTGGCTCAGCTGCTCTCCCAGATTACTGCTGTGTCTGCCATCAGCTGTCAGGTCAACAGGGGGCCAGCTGACCCACATCAGCTCAGCAATGCAGTGGGTACCTTCTCTACAGGCTCATCACCCAATAGGATAGCTTGAGCTCTCTTAGGTGTTACAGACCATACAGACACAGGTCCTGAGTATGATACATTCATGTGTCTGTTCCATTAGGATTGTTACCATTCCTATGACCAGAGAGATCATGAGCTCAGCCCCCATGCAAGGGGTAGGAAGAAGCCTAACTTTTTGGGGAAAAAAATATTGTATAGTCATCTAAGAATGCCATAGATACTGAACAAAAAGAATGTGTAATTTTTGCAACTGATCCTGATAATGACATGTAATCAGCTGGGTTAGTCAGCAGACTTCAACTGATGTGAAAACCAGCTTAGGTACATGAAGAGATGGGAAGGATAGGTGGTACGTGTCCAGTGCATCTGGAAACCCCACCTGTCATTTTCTGGGCACAGTATCACTGAGGTGCATGTAGAAAGAAGAGTCTGAGGAAACAGAGCAGTTGGCAGCAGGGCTAAATTGATAGGGGAATGATGAAAGCATTCGGGAAGTAACAATGTTTTCTGAAAACACAGGGTCTGTAATGCACAAGCACTAAAAACTCAAAGCACTAATCATCCTCTCTAAAGCATTGTACAATGTGGAGAGCACAACTGAAGTGGCCCCAGTTTTCCATAATCCTTGGAATGGGGAGAGCCTGGGAGCAATCAAGAGCTATGAACACCTGGACTCCTGGTATCTTCAAGGCCTCAGTGGTATTTATTCACCCCTCAGTGCAATTGGAGCAGATACTCAACATGTAACTTTACTTTTTCATTCTTATCCTAGAGAATGCATATGCCATGTGACAGCAACTTGAGTACTAAAGTCCCTTGGGCACAAGTAGTCCACAATGTGTAAATACACTGATGTCTCCATACACAATGTGAGGTAAGTTGCAGCAAGCCCTGTCTTGTATCCTATCCAATTCTGTAACCCCAAAAAGGAGGGGAGAGTGAAAGGGGAAGAAAACATCTACAGGAACAGAAATGAAGGAAGTTGCAAAGGAAGTTGCTGGTGGCTGAAAGGGGTAACTAGTTCGAGAGACAACAGATCTTTGAGATCTTTGATGTTTTGGCACACCAATGAACACCTGGGGAACAGCCAGGTCACAAGATTCCTAAGACTGAGTCTTCTAGAGAAGAGTGGAAAAGAAAAAACTTCTTTCCCAAACTACTGCAGACTGTTCAAGAAAGGATGGCCTTTATCCTAGGACATATCAAGATATATGATGCTGACGTTTCTAATATATTCAATTCTTCCTCCTTCTTACCTGGGGATGTGCGATGATTTGTGCTCTAGGACAAGGACCTACAGGTGAGGAAACTTCACACTGAGTAGAGCGGAGTGAAATTCAAAGATCCAAGTGGCAGACCTAGAGATGCAGGTAGATTTCAGTGATGATCAGTACTCTCTCCTAACACATGAACACCATTTGGCTTTTGCAGTGGACTCCATCTCAGACTCTGACTGGATTCATGGATGACTCAGACACTTATTTGTTGTGAGAAGATCCTTGAGAGATGAGAGAGGCCCTGAGAATTATGCAGAACATCCCTAGGGTCTTTCTGGGCATAGCTACTCTCTTCTCTCCATGCACAATGAGATGCCATGGGACACTTTGTATATGTTTTGCGAATATAGACTGATTTCTTTGCCCTTCTAATTACTAAAACAGTAAAGATATTATTGGCTCTGATCCTGAAATGACCTCAGGATTCATCCATGTCTTTCCTTCTCCCTCTTGGGAGCAGAACCAAGAATGTAAAGACAGACAACTGGTAATCTTTTCCTTTCAATTCTCAATAATTTAAAATTTTCTCACTATACTCAGTATGCCACTATTGTATTGGATTCATATTATTTATTTGATGTAGTGGTTACTGTTAAGTAATGTCAATTGCTCCTAAAGATAACAGGTTTGAGAAAATTTCTGTATTCTACAATGTTGGAAACATTTGCTAACATAGTGAGACTTTTATTTTTCCATGCATTTTGGGTTGAGAATAAAATGCTGAATTTCCTCATCATTTTTTCTAGTATGAACAATGTATCATTTTATAATTACTTAATTTTACCATTAGATTTTTTGGAGGCATTAATATGATTTATTACTTATCAGTCATTTTAAATTTTGTCAGTTAACTTTCCATATTTCTTATTGTGAAGTTTCTATTTAATCTAAGCTTCAATTTTTATATTTTACATATTTTTACTTCTTTTTTATAATATTTTAATCTTTTCATTCAGATTATTCTTTTTTTTTAAATTACATTATTTTGTTTTACATCATTATCTACCCTGGGGTTCTCCGACTACCTTATTAACCATGAACCATTGTCATAGTCTTTTGTTCCCCTCCCACCTTTGATTTTCCCTCCTCCCCCTCTCAACTGCTATACTTCGATTTTACTAAAAATTGGTTTTAATTTTTTCTTACCTATTAGTTGTTTTTCCTTTGTGCCTCATTTAAGTGAGATCATCTAGTATTTTTCTTTTTCTATTTGGCTTATTTCTGCTAGCATGATTCCTTCTAGCTCCATCCATTTTGCCACAAATGACATAAATTTGTCTTTTTTGATTGATGAGTAGTGTCCCATCATGTACTTATACCAAAGCTTTCTGTACCATTCGTCTATTTTTGGAGCATTTAGGTTGCCTCCACATCCTGACCATTGTAAATAAACATCCGGATGCAGGCGTCTTTTTGGATTAGAGATTTTGTATATTTGGGTAGATTCCTAAAAATGAGATTTCTGGATTGAAAAGTAGTTCCATTTTCAGTAGTTTAAGAGTTATCCACACAGCTTTCCATGGTGGCTGGATCAGTTGCATTCCTAATAGCAGTGTAAAAGTGTCCCTCTTTCTCCACATCCACGTCAGTACGTGCTATTGCCTGTTTTTTTGGTATGGGCCATTCTTACAGGTGTAAGATGGTATCTCACGTGGTTTTGATTTGCATTTCCCTGATTATTAGTGATGGTGAGTATTTTTTCATATGCCTATTGGCCATTTGCATTTACTCTTTGGAAAATTGTCTTTTTAGACCTTCTATCCAGTTTTTGACTGGGCTTTTTGTCTTATTTTTGTTAAGTCGTGTGAGTTTTTTGTGGATCTTTGTTATCAGGGCCTTATCACTTGTGTGTTGGGCTAAGATATTTTTTTCCATTCAGTTGGGTTTCTTTTTGTTATGCTTACTCTTCTGCTGTACAGAAGCTTTTTGATTTGATGTAGTCCCAACAGTTTATGTTTTCCTTCATTATTTTTGACATCTGTAGCCATGTCCTGAAATAGGTTCCTGAAGTTTAGGTCTTGGAATGTTTTGCCCATATTTTCCTCTATGTAGTTTATGGATTCAGGTCTTATGTCCAAGTCTTTTATCCATTTTGAGTTGCTTTTTCTACATGGTGTGAGGGAGTGGTCTAGTTTCATTATTTTGCACGTAGCAATTCAGCTTTCCTAGCACCTTTTATTGAAGAGACTGTCCTTTTACCATTGTATGCTTTTTACACCTTTGTCAAAGATTAGTTGACTGTACGTGTGTGGCTTTATTTCTGGGCATTCTCCTCTGTTCCATTGGTCTGTGTATATTTTTATTCCAGTACCATATTGTTTTAATTATTATGGCCTTGCAATATAGTTTGAATTTGGGGAGTGAAATATCTTCATATTCTCTCTCTCTCTCTCTTTTTTTTTTTTTGTCAGGAGAGCTTGGCTATTCTAATATTTTTTTATTTCACATAAATTTTAGTAATTTTTGTTCTCTCTCTTTGAAGACTATCATTGGAATTTTTATTGGGATGCATTGAATCTGTATATTGCTTTTGGTAAGATGGCCATTTTGATAATGTTTATTCTTCCTATCCATGAGCAGAGAATGTCTTTCCATTTCTTTAAATCTTCATGAATTTCTTTTAGGCATGCTTTATAGTTTTCTTTGTAAAGGTTTTTCATTTTTTTGTTAGGTTTACTCCCAGATTTTTGTTTTTCACTGGTGCAATGGTGAATGAAGTAGGTTTTTAAAATTTTTTTCTTCTTCTGTCTGATTTTTTGCATATCAGAAGGCACTGATTTTTGTGTCTCGATTTTGTAGCCAGCTACCTTTCTGAACTGGTTTACTCTTTCAAGTGGTTTTTCTTGGATTTTTTAGAATTATCTGCATAGAGAATCATGTCATCTGCATATAGTAATTGCTTCAATTCTTTTTTTCATTTTTGTATTCATTTTATGTCTTTCTCTTCCCTTATTTGCTTAGCTAGTGGTGAGAGTGGGCATTCTTGCCTGGTGCCAGTCTTAATGGAAATGATTTCAGTTTTTCCCCATGAAGGATAATGTTTGCTGTCGGTTTGTCATAGATGGCTTTTATTCTGTTGAGATATGTTCCTTTCTTTTATCCCCAGTATTTCAAGGGCTTTTATCATGAATGTGTGCTGAACTTTATCAAATGCTTTTTCCACATCTATTTATATGATCATAAGATTTTTGGTCTTCTTTTGATGTGATGAATTATGTTAATTATTTTTCAGATGTTAAACCATCCCTGTGCCCCGGGATAAATCCCACTTGGTCATGGTGAATAATCCTTTTTTATGCATTGTTTGCAAGAATTTTGTTTAGAATTTTTGTGTCTCTGTTCATTAGTGTTATAGGCCTATAGTTTTCTTTCTGAGTGCTGTCTTTGTTTGGTTTTGTTATTAGAGTAATACTTCATAGAATGTGTTTGGATGTTTTCCATCTTGTTCAGTTTTTTTGAAAATGTTAGTAGTACAGGAGTTATTTCCTCTTTGAATGTCTGGTAGAATTTGTGTGTGAAATCATCTTGTCCTGAGATCTTGTTTTTAGGGAGAGTTTTGATGATTTCTTGAATTTCACTGCTTGCGATTGGTCTGTTTAATTTCCCTATTTCTTCTTTATTTAATTTTGGGTAGTTGTATAGTTCTAAGACTCTGTCCATCTCATTCAGGTTGTTGTATTTATTTGCATATAGATGCTCGAAGTATTTCCTGATTATCCTTTGGGTTTCTAATGTGACAGTTGTGATTTCTCCACTTTTGTTTGTTATTCTGTTTATTTGCGTGTTCTCTTTCTTTTTTCTTTAAGTGCTTGCTAGGGGTTTATTAATTTTATTTATTCTTGCAAAGAACCAGCTTTTGGTTTCATTGATATTCTGGATTTTTCCAGATTTTTTATTTCTTCTTTTATTTTTATTATTTTCTGTCTTAGACTAGGTTTTGGGTTCTTTTGTTGTTCCTTTTCTATTTCCTCAAGTTGGGAGGTTAGGTTGTTTCTTTGGTTTGTTTCTTGCTTTTAGATATGAGCCTTTATGGCTATGAACCTTCCTTTAATATTGCTTTTGCTGAATTCCATACATTTTTGAATGTTGTGTCGTCTTTGTCATTTGTTTCAAAGTAGGTTTTAATTTCTTCTTTAATTCCTCTACTATGCAGTCATCATGTAATTCAGTGTCCATGTATTGGATATGCTCCTTGCTTTCTTTTCATTGTTGATTTTTAGTTTGATGCCTTTCTGATCAGAGAAAATATTTGGTATTATTTTAATCTTTGTGTATTTATTAATGTTTGTCTTTTGTTTTAATATGTGGTTGATTTTTGAGAAAGATTCATGTGCATTTGAGGAAAAGGTGTATTCCTTTTTAGGGGATGTAGAGTTCTGGAAATATCTATTAGGTCCTTTTGGTCAAGATCTTCATTTAGTGCTTTTGTGACCATTTTTAGTTTTTGTCTTATTGATCTATCCATTGGTGAGAGTGGGGTGTTGAAATCACCCACCACATATGTGTTTTCACCAATATCTGTTTTCAGTGCTGTTAGTAATTGTCTGATGAATTTTGATGCTCCCTCATTTGGTGAGTATATGTTAATAATTGTTATTTCCTTGTGATGTGTTAACACTTTTATTATTATGTAGTGTCCTTCATCCCTTGTCATCTATTTTAGCTTAAAGTCTGATTTATCTGATAATAACATGGTTACCCCTGTCTTCTTCTGGGAATCATTTGTTTGCAGAATGTTTTCCAGACTTTTGTTTTCTGTGTACATTTATCTTTGGAGTTCAGATGAGTTTCTTGCAGACTGCAGAATGTTGGATTCTGTTTTTTTTTTGATCAAATGTACTACTCTGTCTTTTGATTGGTACATTTAGACCATTAACATTTAGGGTGAATGCTGACATTTGAGAGTCTGAGGTTATCATTTTGAGGTTTCGCTAAATAGTTTATTCTGTTGTTTCTGGTTAGATTAGATTTCTGTTGGTTTATGTCTTAGGGTTTCTCACAAAATTTCTTGGAGTTGAGGTTTGGAGATGGTGATATTCTGAACACTTTTTTTTCTGAAAAGGTTCTTATTTTGCCTTTGTACAGGAAGGATATCTTTGCAAGGTATCATAATTGTGGCATGAGTTTTTTTAACTTGGGGTTTTTTGACTATGTGGGCTCCAGTCCCTCCTTGTTTGGAGTGTCTCCTCAGAGAAATCTGAAGTCAACCTGAC
The DNA here is from genome assembly GCA_004024945.1 of Uropsilus gracilis. Lineage (NCBI taxonomy): Eukaryota > Metazoa > Chordata > Mammalia > Eulipotyphla > Talpidae > Uropsilus > Uropsilus gracilis. The sequence goes on from PVHY01009838.1 coordinate 44,011, forward strand.
AGGTTTTCCTTTGTAAGTTATGTTTCCTTTCTCTGGTCAGTTTCCTTATTCTTTCTTTATCTTGGACTCTTGAAAGTTTTACAATTATATGTCTTACTGTGGTTTTCCTTTCACTGAAGTAGTTTGGTATCCTTTTGGCTTCTTGTGTGTCTATTTTCATTTTCTTCTTTAGCTTAGGGATGTTCTCCATTATTTCCTTGAATAACTTTTTGGTTCTCTCTTCTCCTCCTGTTATTCCAATGAACCTGATATTTCCTTTGTTCAAGGTATCTATTATATCTCTGAACATTTTTGTCTTCTCTCTGTATTACCCTTTCCTTTTCTCTTTTGGTATTTTTTATTTCAGTATCTTCTATATTGCTAATGCGTTCCTCTATTTCCTCTTGTCTGTGTTCAGGAAGTTTCCTTGTCTTTTTAACTTCTTCTTTTGTTGTTTTATCTCCTGGATTTCCTTACTTCCTTTTTTAAAGGATTCAAACTTTCCCTCAGCTCTTGGGTTTCTCATACCAAGGTTCTCTTTTTTAAGTTTTCCTAGTTCTTCTCTTAGCTCTTTAATTATTTTGGTTGAGATGAGTTAGGATTCTTTCTTGCTTTTTTTTATTTTTTTTTTTGGTCTTTAGTTATGTCACTCATAACTATTTTCTCTTTCAGTTTTTCTGTCCCTTCGTTCATTTCTTTTACTGTTTTAGTCAACTGAGATTCATTTCTCTCTGGAGTTATAGTTCTTCTGTATCCTCATTATTGATTTGTGAGTGCTGTGTTTCCTTCGATGGAGTATTTTTCCCTGAGCAGCATGCTTGAACATTTGTGATTTTTTTTTAACTTTCTGTTTATTTTCAGATTTGCTCCTTGCATTGGGAAGATGAGAAGTTGGCATTTTTGTGTGTGTGTGTCCTTTGCATGTATGTGTTATTCTTTCTTGCACTTTAATGGCCATATTTGTCTTTGTGACTTTTGATAGACTTTTGTGTTAGAGGGTGCTCTCTTGCATTCAGTGGGGCTGTCCACTGGATGTGGCTTTCGGTTGTTGGGTCTCCTTTCTCCTTCTTGAGAATTGTTAGAATTGTTCCTCCCTCTATCTGATTTTACCTTTTTTTTTTTTCTGGGTCTACTGGTGCCACAGATTGGGTTGAGCTTGCCTCAATTTACCATTTATCTCAGGTGTGCACTCTTTTCTAAGCTGCGGGTGTTTCTTGATTCCTAATTTTTTTCCTTTGACGATGGTGCCAAACTGTGGCACCAGCATTACTTGTCTCCTTTGTGGCTGCAGATTTTGGGTCCATCCTAGTGCTTTTTTTTGGGTCACTGATTCACTGTTCCAGCACTGAAGTGTAGCTCTGTGTGCCCTGAAGTTTCCCACTGAATCACTCTTTGGGCTGCAACCTCCACGTGTCAATCACCCACATTATCTGGCTCCTTTATGGCTTCAGACACTTTGGGTTCACCCCAGAACTTTTTCTGGGTTGCTGACTCTGTTCTGGCCATTAAGATGTGGTGCTGTGTGCCCTGAAGTTTCGTGCTGACACATGAAGTTTGGGTCACAGTCTCAGTGTGTTGATCACCTGCATTACCTGTCTCCTTTTCCAGGTTATTCATTCTTATGTAAAATGTCTAGAAAACATGTCCCCAGAGAAAGGAAACTAATGTATCATTCAAGGTGGGTCTGTTACATATTTTTTTCCTTATTCAAATAAGTATGTATAAGCTATGGTTCCAATCTTTCAGTATATTGTAAAGAAAATTTTACTTTCATATTTTCCACTTAATAAGATTTGTGATGTAATCTTATAAGTTAATTATTAGCCATTTTAAGAATTTTCTGTAGCATTTAGAGGTCATGGCTCTGTTTATTGAAGGAAGTGTATAATGAAAAAAATCAAGAATGAATTGATATTTCCAATTTCAAAGTATGAGTAGTGTGTCTTGGCCTCATATAAATAGAAACAGAGTTTGAGGATATCACCTGGTTTCTTATGCACATAGAATAGTTATAGTTGGTAGTGAGTCTATACTCCAGTGAAATATTGGATTAATTCCTTTTCATTTCAGGGTTGGACATTCAGCTGAGGATAGAGGAGGGGAAAACAGTGTATTCCTCAGTGGAAAAGGCAATGTGATGTTTAACATTGGTCCCAGGTTATTGCTATGTCACTTAGTGTTTCTACTGCAAGAAAGTTTGACAGCAATTATTAGAGTATTCTTTCCAAAACAAAATATCCATTATTGGAATTGCTTCATATATGTCCGTTATTCTCTTCCATTTTCCAAAGGAGAGCTTAAAAGCAATGAAGCAATCAACTTGGAGAAAAGTGGAGCGCATTCCTGAACAGAGGACTGTGGTAAATTGACTTTACAGATGCTTGTGACCTGAGATTTCTGAGATGGGCAAGTAACATCTCATCTAGTTCCCTTGTGCCACCTATTTCTTTGGAAAAAGCAGCATGTAATATACTAGAATGTTTTCTGGACTACTTTGTTGTCTAAGACCACATTCCTCTCTGCATGTGTGGTAGAATTACCTCTAACAGCACTTGGAGTGTCAACAAAAATTGAATAAAAAAATAAAATAAAAAACAAAGTGCTGCCAGAAGAGCTTTAATGTAAAAATATCATTAACATTTTCTCTCTGGCAAATGATGATCCTAATATATGGGCATCATCCAAGATTTGTGCGAGGCCCTACCTTAGGTAACCTTGGTAGGGAATAGGCACAAGCATGAGTGGAGCAGAACCAGAAAGCAGTGTCTTGATGAATATGGACTAAGAACCAATAATGCATTGTAAATGAAGATCACATTTTGATATGTTATGGTACTTTAATTCATTATTATGGATACTATAAAATATAATGGCCAAAAAATTAAACAGATAATCTGAGAGTAAACATCCTTGAGCATCCAGGATAGATAAAGTAACTATACGATCTTTACTAATGAAGCAGTATAGACTTGGACAAAACGATCTTGTTAAAGATATTGAAGGACTTTCTGATCTCCTTATCCTTATGTATTTCAATGTAAAGATCATTGCCTATCAGAGGCTCTTTCTTCCAATGAGTTTCCAAAATGCCTGCTTCACATCCTTGTTCCTCAGGCTATAAATGAATGGGTTCATCATCGATGTTATGACTGAGTAGAAAACAGAGATCACCTTACTCCCTTCATTCATTTTCTTGGAATTTGGCCTCATATAGATAAAGATGGTTGGACCATAGAAAAAGAGAACAACAATGAAATGAGAACCACAAGTTGAAAAGACTTTGAGCCTACCCTGTCCAGACTGTATTCGAATCACAGTGAAGATAATATTACAGTAAGAAAAAAGAATGAGGGAGATAGGTGCAAGGATGATTATAATTCCCACTGCAAAGATGGCCATTTGAGTTTGGTAAGTTTCTTCTGAAGCCAACTTAAGGACTGCAGGAGCCTCACAAAAGTAATGATCAATTACATTCTTTCCCTGATATGAGAGACATAATGTAAATGATGTATCTATTACAGACACAAATACACCACTGGCCCAAGATCCCATAGTCAACTGCATGCACACCCTTTGACTCATGAGAGTAGGGTAGTGCAGGGGCTTGCAGACAGCAATGTAGCGGTCATAGGACATCACTGCTAAAAGGGAACTCTCTGTAGCTCCAGCTATTAGGAAAACTATCATCTGAATTGAGCAGCCAGCAAAGGAAATGGTCTTTCTCCTTACTAGCAAATGGAATAGCATCTGAGGTACAACTGTTGTTGACAAACAAAGATCGGTGAATGACAGGTTTTTAAGGAAAAAGTACATGGGTTTATGAAGTCGAGAATCATTCTGAATGAGCACTATGATGAGCAGATTGCCAAGCACGGTGAGCAGGTAGATGACAAGAAACAATGCAAACAGCAGGACCTGAGTGTGCTGATCTGAGGAGAGGCCCAGCAAGATGAACTCAGTCAGAGAGGTTCTGTTCTCTGTGCCCATTGATCAGTGTTCCTGGTTATAAGTCAGAATAAAGACAACAATCAATACTTGATTGTGATGGATGAGGACCCAATCCTGAAAAACAAGATGTTGTTGGATAAACATTGATTTCTACCAGCGGAAAAAAAAAACTCTTGAAGATATTCTGGCATTTGAGTTTGTGAAGATGCATCCTATATTCCTTCTGGAGCAATCTGTAAAGGGATGATGTTATGACTATGTTTGGAAAATAAATTATAAGCTCTGGCTTTCTCTTCTTGCAACTTACATTTCAGTCAGCTGACTTCAGCTTCCATTTCACCAGGAGCAGAACTAACACTTAGATGGTCTTTCCCAGAAATCTATTATGTCCTTATAAGTATGGAGGTCAATGTAATAAAAAACTGGAGATTACATCATAAGGCACATGCCTGGCTCTTTACTGATCAGATAATTAAGGTTTCATATCATTTTTTGAGATTAAGACATGAGTGCACGTTTCTGGGAAACCAGGACAGTGAAGTAAGGACAGACTAAGATAGCACATACCCTCAGGTGGTAGGGAGGGCCCTTTCTGAAGACTGAATGTAGCAAAGATGGTTGTCTGGACGTTGTAATCCTATTTAGCTTAAATGTTTTGGAGCCCATACATGCTGCACCTTGTGTCAGACACTTAATTCCTAGGATGCCTGAGTTAGTAGGAAATCAGGAACCTGTCCCATGCTTTGAATATAAGAGTGTTCAGTTTTAATGTCTACAAATTGTGTACATCAAGAACAAGTAAAAGTAACACAGCAGGAAACAATCTAATGTGGAAGATTTAGGTAGAGTCAGGAGGGTAACAAGGTCATGGTAAATGGCACGACGAATATCCTTGAGAAAGAAGCAGCACTAGTCCTGGAACTACCCACAGGGACAGAGAAGTTATGGCAAAAGGTAAGTTTCTGGCAGCACAGCTGAAGTAGAGGAAGTCAGGGATTGCAACCCTGCCAGGTTAGTTTCCACAAAGGATATGCACTTAGCTGCTTGCTGGTGTAAGGAAAAAGGGATCAGATTGCTGTGACTGATACTGGCTGATGAGAAGACAAGTCCTACTTGATTTTATTGCCATTAGGTGATAGCAAAGTGTCTGTTCATGCATTTCCTTCTAGATTGCATTTGAAGCTGGGATCCAGTCTAACATGTAGGTAGACCCATTGGCTTTGAAGGACTAGGAAAGCAGTCAGGGAGCACACTGAACACTGACACAACTAAATGGCAAAAGAGCTCTCCTTTTTTATGCATGTATAGGAAAACACAGAAATTCTGTACAAACGTCTCAGAAAACAGTAATCAAGTTATTATTTTTGTCATTGAATCTTTCAGAAATTGGTATGACATTTTTAGGGGTGAATTAATAGTTGCATTTGTGCCACCGGTTTTCATTAACCAAAATAGAGAAATCACCTTTCATGTAATCATTTAAGTAGAGTACAGAAAGTTTTAAATTTTGTATGATTGTTTGTTACATTGTATACCTGATTGTGAATCTACGTATTGAGGATAATTATCAATATCATTTGAAATAATGCTTCTCTAATTAAAACATACTTGTCATAAACAGAAAATGAATAGGATGAAAAATAATAGTCCAATTTAGTAAAGATGAAGTGAACTTTTTCTGCTTAAGCAAAATTTACACGCAAAACCCTATGAGATTTTTCCAGGTGCTATCAGGTTAGTACTGACATTTATATACAGTGATATATTTAGAGGTATTTGTTAAATAATATCATTATTTGCTTACGCATCTGTCTTCCCCCAGATCTCTTCAGGGTAGAGATCATATCTCAATCCACCTGTCTCCATCATTCAGCAAGAGTAGTTAGCAGGAAATATTCAGTGACTGACTACACATTATTGATGCAGAATTTAGTTCAGTTAGAAAAATATAAATGACTTGATTTTATCAGCATGTCACAATATTATTAACATTTACATATACATATTTTTTGTTTCTTTATTAGCTGATCAAAGACTTTATAAGTAAAGAGAAACATGACTCACCTTATGCCTGATACTGTTAAGGGAAGGTTACTGAATGTCAGGTAAGAGAAACAGCTGCAATGACAAGAATATCAGTCATCTTTTTTTGTGTACAGCTGCCCTCAAATGTAGTGGCTTAAAATAACAAATGTAGTGACTTAAAAAAAACACAGTTTTGTAGGTTGGGCATCTGGACTCATCTGCCCTTGCAGGCTCACCTGGTCTCCCTGGATTACTGCTGTACCTGCCATCAACTCTCAGATCAGCAGGGGCCAACTGTGCCACATTAGCTCAGCAATGCAGTGGGCACCTTCTCTACAGGCTCATCACCCAGTAGGGTGGCTTGGGTTCTCTCAGGAATCACATACCATATAGACACACATCCTGAGTGTGGTACATTCATGTGTCTGCTATATCAGGATTGTTACCATCTCTAAGACCAGAGAGATCATGAGCTCAGGCCCTAAGCTAGGGGTAGGATGAAGTCTTACTCTTGGGGGGAAAAATAGTGCACAGTCATCTAAATGCGATGGAGATGCTGAACAAAAAGAATGTGTAATTTCTGCAACTGATCCTGATAAGGATATGTGATAAGCTGTATTTGGCAAATGATTCTTGTGGAGAATGGAATGGAGATCTGAGTGACCCAGGTCTACCTGGGTCAGGAGTCTTCAACCACTAACTGATGTTTAAGCCAGTTTAGGTATGTGAGCCAATGAAAAGAGTGGGTGGTAAAAAACCCAGTGCATCTGGAAACACCACCTGTCATCCTCTGGACACAGTAAGCTGAAGGTACACAGAGAAAGAAGAGTCTGAGGACATGGTTCAGGTCACTGTGGCTGCAGGGTTAAATTGATAAGGGAATAACAAAGGCATGCAGGGAAGACCAGATCTTCTACACACAAAGGGACTAACACATGCAAGCACTTAAGACTCAAAGCACTAATCATCTTTTCTGAAGCATAGTTCAGTGTGGAGACCACACTTGATGTTGGCCCAGTTTCCCACATTCTTTAGGATAGAGAGACCCTGGGAGGAATCAAGTGATATGATCATGTGGAATCAAGCATATGATCACCAATATGTATATTAGAGGCATCAGTGCTATTTATTGTCCCTTTAGTGCAACTGGAGCAGATACTCAGTACGTATGTCTATTTTTTTCATTTTTAGACCCAACGAGTGCAACTTGAGTACTAAAGTGTCAGGGCATAATTAATCCATAATGTGAGAATCTGCACATCTCTCCATACACAATGTGTGGTAAATTGCAGGAAGCCCTGTCTTCTATTGTGTCCCCCATCATGTGACCCCAATACATTCAGCAACAGAAATCAGGGGAGAGTGAAAGGAGAAGAAAATATCCACAGGGACAGAAACATAGGGTCAGAGCACAGGAATTTGCTGGTGTGTGAAAAGGGTTAACTGGTTTAAGAGACAAAAGGTCTTTGAGATCTTTGACCTCTCAGCATACAAAGGAACACCTTTGGAGCAGCCAGGTCACAAGATTACTAAGACTGAGCCTTCTAGAATAGAGTGGAAAAAAAGAAGCTTCTCTTCCAAATTACTGCAGATTGCTCATAAAAAGATGGTCCCTCTTCCAGAACAGAATCTAAATTTTTGATGCAGGAGACTCTTGGCTACTCAGTTCTTCCTCCTTACCTAGGGGTGTGGGATGAGAAGCTACAGGTGAGGGAACCTCACGGTGAGTAGAGTAGAGTGAAATCCAAAGACCCAAATTGCACATCTAGAGATACAGGTAGATCCCAGTGATGATCAGTGCTCTCTCCTAACATGTGATCACCAGTTGGCCTTTGCAATGGACTCCATCTCAGACTCTGACTGGATTCATTGATGTATCAAACACTTACTTGTGTGAAGATCCTTGAGAGATAGGGAAGCCCTGAGAATTATTTATCAGGATATCCCTAGGGTCTTCCTGGGCACAGCTACTCTTCTCATCATGCAAAATGAGATGTCATGGGACACTTTGTGTTGTTGCGATTATAGATTGATTTCTTTGCCATTTTGATTACAAAAACAGCTAATAGTCTATGAGTTCTGGTCCTGAAATGATGCCAGGCTTCATCCACGTGATTCCTTCTCTCCGTGGGAGCAGGACCAAGAGTGTAAAGACCAACAACTGGGAATCTTTTCCACTAAAATCTCAGCAAATTAAAAATTTCTCTTTACACTCAGTATACCACTATTTTATTGGTTTCATATTATTTATTTGATGATGTAGCCTCTGTTATTAAGTAATGTCAGTTGATCCTAAAGATAACAAGTTTGAGAAAATTTCTGTATTTTCTAATGCTGTAAATGTTTGTTAGAATAGAAACAGTCATGTTTTTCTCAGGGATGTTAAATTAAAAAAATGCTAAATTTTCTCATTCATATTGTTACCTACCTAATTTTCACCAGTAACTTTTTTAATGGAAGCAGTTTTTTTTGTTGTTTTGGTGTGGTTTTTTTGATAATTTGTTTATATATATATATTTTTTTCACATCATTTCAGTCCCTGGGGGTCACTCACTGCCTCCCCTCCCTGACCGCTCCAACTGGTCCCTCTCTCCCCTTGTGTAGTTTCATTTGGTTGACCATATATTCGTGAAACCATGTGATTTCTGTCCCTTTCTACTTGGCTCATTTCTGCTAGTATGATTTCTTCTAGGTGCATCCAGGTTTCCATAAATTCATCAAATTTGTCATTTTTAATTGATGAGTAATTCACAATAAATTGTGAATATATACCACATCTTTTTCATCCATTCTTCTGTTCTGGGGCATTTGGGTTGTTTCCATGTCCTTGCAATTATAAATAGTGCTGCAATAAACATCCGTGCACAGGTGTCCCTTTGGACAAGCATTGAGTTCTCTTTTAGGTAGATTCCCAGAAGTGCGACTGCTGGGTCAAATGGTAATTCCATTTTCATTAGTTTGAGGGTCCCCCATACTGCTTTCCATAGTGGCTGGACCAGTTTACATTTCCACCAGTAGTGTAAGAGTGTTCCTTTCTCTTCACATCCACGCCAGCACTTGTTGTTGCCTGTTCTTTTTTGTTTTTGTTTTTTTTTTTAATGTGGGCCATTCTTACTGGTGTAAAGTATCTCATTGTGGTTTTGATTTGCATTTCTCTGATTGCTAGTGACATTGAGCAATTTTTCATGTGCCTGTTGGCCATTTGTATTTCGTCTTTGGAGAAGTGTCTTTTTAGTTCTCCCCACTTTGATTGGGCATCTTGTTTTGTTTTTATTTTTTTTTAGTTGTGTGAGTTCCTTGTGGATCTGCATTATTAATCCCTTATCACTCTTGTGGAGGGAAAAATTTTTTCCCCATTTGGTTGGGCTTCCTTTAGTTTTTTTCTCTTGTCTCTTTTGCTGTGCAGAAGCTTTTTAGTTTGATATAGTCCCATCTGTATATGTTTTCCTTCAATTTTTTTGCCTTCTGCAGATGATTCCAGAAAGGGATTTCTGAATTGTACTTCATGAAGGGTTTTGCCCAAGTTTTCCTCTATGTATGTTATGGTTTCAGGTCTGATATATAAGTATTTTATCCATTTTGAATTAATTTTTGTACATGGTGTGAGAGAGTTGTCTTGGTCCATTTTTTTGCATTTCTTAGTCCAGTTTACCCAGCACCAGTTATTGAAGAGGCTATCTTTGTTCCAATGTAAGTTTTTCACTCCTTTGTCAAAGATTAATTGGCTATATATGTGTGGCTTTATTTCCAGACTCTCAATTCTGTTCCATTGGTCTGATTGTCGGTTGTTGTACCAGTACCACGCTGTTTTAAGTATTATAGCTTTGTAGTATAGCTTGAAGATTGGAATAGTTAGGCCTCCATTCTCTCTTTTTTTGGAGAGGAGGTTTTTTGATATTCGAAGTCTTTTGTTATTCCATATGAATTTTTGTAATTTTTTTCTATCTCTTTAAAAAATGTCATTGTAATTTTTAAGGGGATTCCATTGAACATGTAGATTCCTTTTGGTAGGATGGCCATTTTGATGATGTTAATTCTTCCCATCCATGAGCAAGGAATGTCTTTTCATTTCCTTGTGTATTCTATCTCTTTAAGAAGCATTTTAAAGTATTCTTTGCATAGTTCTTTTATGTGTTTTTTTAGGTTTATTCCCAGGTATTTAATTGTTTTTGGTGTGATGGTAAATGGTATGGAAATGTATTATTAGTTGCTAGTGGAGTGGGGTTTAGTCCTCTGGCAATCAGTAAGCTATCAAAAGACTGGTAGTAGATAGCAGTTATTAGGTAGCAAAATGACGTTTTATAAACATGGAAGCAGAATTGGCTCTTCCATTCATTTTATTCTACAAAAGGAAGGAATATACTTCAGTTTGGTCATATGATTGGTAAATGTAGCAGAGAAATTTAAAAAATTTAAAAAATTATACATACATATATATATATATATATATATACTTGTTCTACTCCCTAGGTCACAGCCTGAAGGGATCACTCCTATCCTCTCATGTGTGTCATCCACAGCCATGTTATCTCTGAAAGTTCTGCTCAGAAACCTCCCCCCAGGTCCCAGGCAGAAAAGCTGGTTGTGTGGAAGTACCACAATTTATACCAGTCTCCTCCCCCTGAGTACAGCCCCATGTGTGTTTGTGTCTCCACCCACCTCTTGTTCAGTGAAGCATGAATCTCCTCTGTGCCTCCTCTGGTGCACTCTCTGATCTCTAATGTGTATCACAGGTTCCAGTTTCAAACCAACCATGGATTCTCTGGTATTTCACTGGTTAACCTAATGATCCTGGGAATGGAGCAAGGAACCAACTCTGACACCATCTTGGAGCCATGCCATACAGTTCCTTAACCACAGAGTTCAATGAAGTTAAGTGGTACCATTAGAATCATATCCATAATAACATAAGTGACTAAAAAAGTAAAGTAACTAGGGATTGCTTAAACTTTTAACAATATGTATTTTTTCTCTTCTAGAGTGATTATAGAAGAATTAAGCTGGTCCTACTTGAAAAAAGCTTGCAGTTTTTTCTTTGGAAATATGAAGTAGTTAAGTTGTAATCAAGCAGTGTTGGCAGATTCAAGATCTCCATATTCAGTGGGTTTTATAAAAATTTTCGTCACCGCAGAGAAGGTATAGTATAAAATAGCCAACAATGTTGAGCATAATAAGGTTCAAAGGCACTTTTCAGATGGGACTGATTAAGCAGAATTGTTCCATAATATTTCCAAA